>AWYE02000282.1:0-22822 GCA_000504385.2 Exutisphaerella laricina CBS 326.52 | reverse complement strand
AGGAAGTATAGGTAAGGTCGGGCTACCGGTCCGAGGAATACGAGGAAAAGGTAAGAAAAGAGGAATTAAGAAAGGAGGAATTAAGAAAAGAGGAATTGAGAAAGGAGGAATTGAGAAAAGAGGAATTAAGAAAAGGAGAAACGAAGAAAGCAGAACCTCGGCTCCGAGTTTTCGGTTTTGGCGCTTTGTAACGTCCAGGCCACCGCCCCATCCCATTCGTTTTGCCCATCTACAGCATAGCTTTCCTGTGACCCCGCGCTGCACTTCAACGCGGAGGACGAAGACTCACGAGAGGCATTCCAGCCCCAATGCGGTCAGCACAACACAAAGAAGCACGCGTCATGCGCGACGAATGCAACATTGTCAATGCCACCAATCGCCACCCCGATGGACTCGAGACATGGTTGGCTTCGCGATGCAGCGCAATGCCGGGGCAGTATGCTGCCTATTGTCATCAGCGCCGCATACTGTCATATACGTGAGCGAGCCCTGTCTGCCTTCTCGGGCCAGACTTTTCGCATAACAGTGCAAGAGAAGTTACTGGTGCCGATGGAAGCATATCTCGGGCGCCGAGATCAGATCCCTCCGCGACGCGTACTCCCTACTGGGCCAGCTCGAGGAATTGGGCAGCCAACAGCAAGCAGACACATTACTCTCCCTACAGAACACGCTCGGGTCCTTGTCAAGGCACGCATTTCCACTAGTCAGTGGGACAGCCCAGACGCTGCCAGCAGACCAGCTCTCGTCCTCGCCTTCGCCTCAGTCTACAGCAGACCCGCTCATTAAGCAGCAACTGAGTCTTCCTCGCCGCCTCCTCCAAGCACTCTGCTCGTGCGCCCGCGGAAGTAGTGCAGAGACCGCCCACTACTACCTCCAAACCTCCCGCATCAACCACTACAACCGCCTCGCCGGTCTCCTCTGGCTCTCACCTAACGCATCGCAGAGTGTCCGATGGCACTTTGAGGAGGGAGGAAGCCGTATGCACGATGGCGGGGAGCAGCTCCGGCAGCAGTGGAAACGCCACCTCCACAGAATGATATCGGAGATTCTCGTCAACGGCACACGGCGAGGTGCAGAGGATGACGTCTTGGACGCGCTGCCGCCTCGGTACGATGATGCGAATTCACGCTGGACCTGGCCGAGGTTAATGAGGAGGATGGCGTGTAAAGCGAGGCGTGATGGCGAACGCAAGGCATGATTGGGGAATGGTACAAGTAGTACTCGAGTAATGATGATGTTGTTCTATCGCAGAAACACTTATGGTCATTGCCGGCGCGTAAATCAAGCTCCAGTCCCGGCACCATGCATACCTAGCTGTGCCCCGGAGTGCACCACCGATCGACATTTCCCTATTCCAGGTCTTCTGACGAGCGTTCTGCTATTCACTGATACGGCAAACGAAGGCCGACCAATCGAATGTCTTAAGACAAAGCCCGGCAAAAACGCGTTTGGCCATCGACCCATGTCTGCGGATCAGTCTAGAGCAGCGCAACCTAGACAACCGGCTCTAGCAAACGGCGGACGGCACAAGACGAGAAACACCAATACCGCTATCGGCATGATCCCCTCCATCCCGGATTCGATCACCATCGGCATGGTGATGCTCTCTCTTCCGGAATTGATCACCATTGGTTAGGCCTGCACTCACGACATCGCACCACTGACCCCCAGTGCCCCTGAGGCTGGGAACCGAAACCATGCCGCCCGACCATGCCCTCCGCGTGTACAGATATCGACTTCGCGACAGATATGGACGTGAGCCAACCAATCAAGAGGTTGCGCAATACATCAAGAACCGCAACGCGAAAGAACGTGAGAAGGCAAACAGGATTCTGGAAGCGACGGCACAGAAACTGGGCGAGGGCACTGGGGTTGCCACTGGCGCGATCGCACCGGACGCAGTTAAGCGGCGACAGGAAGAACAACAACAACAGCAGCAGCAGCAGCAGCAGCAGGAAAGGCAGCGACAGGAAGAACACCGACACGAACAGAAACAACAGCGACAGCAAGACTGTCAACCATTACATCAAGAGCAGCGACAGGAAGAACGTCGACAGCAAGAGAAACAGCAGCGACAGAAAGAAGATCGAGCGCAAGAACATCGACAGCAACAGGAAAAGCAGCAACAGCAAGGACATCAGCAGCAGCAGGAAAAGAAGCGAGAGCAAGAACGACAACAATCTGACAAGCATCCGCACCGGCAAGAGAAACAGCTATATCAACCAGCACCGCAACCAGACACTCTCCCACCGCCGAAGCTTGAGCGGTCAGGTCAACCTCGGCCGACCACTCCATCTACGTACCAACAACCCTCTGGGCCATCCTTGACGAGCACAAGTATTGCCAAATACGAGGACAAGAGGCAGCCCCTTGGACCCCTCCTTCAACTCCAAGGGCGTTGCACAGGACGACCAGGGGCAGGCTTTCCTTAGGGCCACCGGTATTGTTAAGCATGACGACAGAAGGCAGTCGTCCGGGACGTTACCGCAGACCACGAGCATTGTCAGACATGAAGAAAAGAATCAGCAGAGACGCATCGCTATATCATCTGGTGCGAACCACCGGACGCACGCATGGCGGGCCTTCATCATTTACTCCAACACCATCGCAACCAAGCGGCATCTGCTGCTCGACGACTTATCTCCATCTCTTCGGCATTGTCCTGGCTGTCTGGGTGCTCCTCCCCCCTTTGTGCTTGTGTATCGTTGGCTTCTTTGAGATATCACATAACGCCATCCCCGCCCCGTTCCCATCAGGCTTGCCCGCGAGACTGGACCGTCTTGCACACCTTAGCAGCACGCTGTCTGTCACACTCGCGGGCCTTGAAGCAACGCAACGGGGATTGGTTGACGCTCAACGCGCATACTGCCAGACGCTTGAGGCAGTCTCCCAATTGCTGCCTAGCCCGCATGCCCACCCATTCTACGAGCAGGCTTCTGCCGTATGGACGTCCTCCGGCCCACGGTCATGCCCACGACCTAGAACCAGGACCCCTTGCCGAGATCACCAAGACCCGCGTGTCAGTGATTGGCAGGTCGTAACGGCTGAGAGTGTACTGGCTGTCGGTATTGCCGTTCGTGATGGACTTGCAGCTGGGGATGAGATGCTGTGCGGAGGAGGCACGAACATGAAGGCTCGATTAGTACAAAGCTGGCACATCCGATTCGGCCATGCCAGCGGTGTGGCTCTGAGCGATGCAGTGAAGAAGTACGCCGGCACTATCTGTCGACAGAGAGATTACCGAGGAACTTACCTGCGAGAGATGCTAGCTCATGCAACCGCAAAATCTCTAGAGCGCCGAGGGAGAAGTCAAAAGCGCCATATGAAGAATCTTTTGTGGACATGTTCGTCCCTACCGGCGCTGGCGCATGTTATGGGGATGCGAAATACGTCACCACTGCGACAGATGATGAAGGCTCGCACCTACAAGCCACGAATGCGATACTGTTGGGATACAAGCCAGGCTCACATACCATCCCTCGATGCTATTCTGGACAGCTTTTGAACTATCGTTCGCGACGTTGAGCGAAGACAAATCAGCCATCGAACAACATGCTCAGGCGTACGGTAGCAACTATGTTCGGGAGCAATGCAGAGCAGGTCGTCATGAACTATCAGCGGTGTGGTGGAGACGGAAGGGTACATGTACGACCCATTCCCTTCCTGTCGAGCAGGTACCACTGGCGCAATCTCTGCGTAGAAGCCTCCCTCGATGCCCTACCCCCGGGGTGCACATGCAGTACCGCTTCGACCACGTCGAAGGCAACTTCCCTTTCATTCGCCCAAGGCGAAGAAAGCTACTGGCGTTGGTCAAGCAGTTGAGTAACAGCGTGCTGAAGTGGCAGCATACCCTCGGTCGTTGGTGAAAGTGGTACATGTAGTCATCCTGTGCCAAGGACATTCACGTATCAAGGCAAATGTATACCGCATCGTGCCCAACAGACATGTGTGCCATGAGCGGTATCTTGGCGAAGCTGATTGCGCGAGCGAGGTTAGTTCGGTAGGGGACTGCGAGTTGCTGGGAATGGAAGCCAACAGTATCTGTCGCAGCAGGTGCGGTCTAAGGTTTACCTTACTATCCAAGTATGATGATGACCGCCTTCCTGGAAGGCCTGCCGAAGCTTACCCATTTGGGGTTTTGGGGGTGGAAAGTGCAGTCCATTCCTTCCACTTCAAGCTGTTCGTGACGGGAAGCCACTTCCGAACTGCTGCCTGTTCTCTTCCTTTTTCTTCGCTCGCTCTCCTTTCTTTCTTCCTCTCAACAACATCCATCACACTTCACGTTCACACTCCACAGGCTCTCGACTTCGCACTTCACCATCAACACCATCATCACCATTCGTTGTCTGCAACACCCTGCCAGTGAGAAGGTGCTCATCTTCTCCGGCAGCATCCCATTAGCAACGGCATGCTCAACGGCCGCACGTTCATAAGCGGGCGCCACCATGTCAACAGCGAAGCCTTTGCCAAAGCTGAGTCTCACCTCCTCCATGGTCTTCTGCTCGAGCGGGCTGGGTGGCCTGATCAATCACCAGTCCACTTCTGGGAAGGCATTGTCTGAGGACCTCTGACGTGCTGCTCTAGTTGCCATTACCTCGACCGTCGTATTCGAGTACCGACACGCTCCCGAACATCAACGCTGAGTCTCACCATCTACACCCTCTTACACAAGCCGGCTGCGCGGCTTGACCACCCGCCAGTCGGTCTGAGTGCAGAGGAAATTGTCGAGGAACTTCCGCTAATAGCTTTTGCCAGTGGCTACTACCGAGTATCAATTCCATCAGCCAACTGCCGCATATCCTCGCCCAAAGCTGAGTGTCACCATCCACGCCCTCGCTCTTCCACTGGGCTGGCGGCCTGATCACCCGCTAGCCTTCTATAGTGGAGAGGCCACTGCATAGAGACGGCTGCTGACAGCTTTGCTAGTGGCTACTACCTCGAACACCAGTACCCTGGACCACCTGCTGTATACCTTCGCCCAAAGCTGAGTCTCACCGTCCACGCCCTGTCTCTTCCAGTGGACTGGCGGCCTGACCGACCGCCAGCCTGTCTGAATGTACAGGCCATTGTATCTCTAGGATCTGCTGATTTTTTTGCCATCGATACGAGTCCAATATCCGCATGATCCGACATTCGAACGCTTAAACACCGTAAAACCATATCACCGGCGTCATGCGTTCGTCGACAGCCAAGTCTCGTGTTCAACATCCGAACATGTTCGTCCTTCTCGACGGCTTCAGAAAGCTGAGTCTCACCCTCATCATCCCCCTGCTGTCTACGCTGCATGCTGGGCGGCCTGATCAATCATCAGCTTGCCAGTTGATCTCGGAGGTCTTATATCAAGCACGCGTTCATCACTCCTCTCTTTGGTTTCCTCCACGTTGCGCCACGCTCGGACAAGTTTACGATCAAACACTTCGTCGAAGCTGAGTACTACCGCCACCTTTTGGCCTAAGCAGGCTGGGCGGCTTGATCAACCACTAGTCCGCTTCTGAGGTCTATCATAGCGAGCTTTTTCTAACTTGCTTTTCTAGTTGCTTCCACCTTCCTGCACGCCATCCAGAGGAATACCTGACCCATTATTGACAGATCGCACTGCTGGCGACACAAGGGAGAGCATTTGGAAGGCCGCAGGGAACACTTGCAACACGGCTACCATTGCTCTAGCATGTTATCAGCGACCACTTCTCAGCTGAGTCCCTGTCGCATGCTCACTCTTCATGCTCCCGTGAAGTTACTGGCCCGACTACCGACTAGCTTCTCATCTCTAGTAACGGACCACTCTTACAGACTTGGCGCCGCAAGCTGCGTCGGAGTCTCCGATTTCAGCATCATCACCGAGTTCGTCCGTTCATCTGCGATATCATGGACCACGTCGGCCTTGCTATCGCTCTCAATATAACGCAGACCACTCCTTACCGCGCCTCTGCCAGCTCGGCTGTCTGATCCCATAAAACCCCTCGAGATCTACCTCACAGCTGCGTATACCCTCTCTACACTATCCGCGATCACTCGTCGCTGGTGCTTGAGTTCGATCTGCTCGACATCGGCGGTAGCGTGACGTTCTTGGATCAAACGACTGCTAACCATGTCTTCATATTCACCACCAAATCTTCCTGCTCCTTTGAACATCGCTACTTCTGGTCACCGACTGGAAAGCCAAGTCTTTCTTACTGCTCCATCCTTCGGTTGTCGCTCGTCTCCAGCGATTGAGTGTGATCAGCTCAGGCGTCAATTGCGGCAAGTCGTCCTCGGTCAAGCATTTGCGTCCGACGTTTTGCCTTCGCAGTCTTGGACGGCGATGTCCTCCTGCTCTATCCAATATCACCGCTTCTGGTCATCCGGCCTGAAGCTGAGTATTTCCTGACCATCCCGTCCGACCCTCTGTCTATGGGGCCTGGGTCTCATCAACGCAGGCATCAGCGGCAGCGATTCACTCTTAGTTTCATGGTGCCTAGGCTAACCGCCTCTTCGGATCCCTGGTCAAGTACTGTCGGGATCACCGCCTCTGCTCTGTTATCCCGAAGCTGAGTCTTGCCTTATACAAACCAACGACCTTCCGCCAGTGACCGCCCACCCCGCACACCAAGTGCATGGATACCTGGCCTCAGCGAACAAATCCGCTGCCGCCGACGACAACTTCTTCCTGACACAGTACCTTATCAGCATATACGAAGTATCAAACGAGTATCATCTACCATCAACACAAGGAGAAGGACTTCCTTGGCTACCCACTGGAGCGGATTCCGATGCCACTATAAGGGAACCCATCGACTTGCTTCAAACCACGTACGCCATCCCGACTGGAATGATGCTCGGAAGAAATCATTCGGGTCTTCTCCCGAGGTCGCATTCGCTCTCTGGAGTGATGGCTCCAGAACGATTTGAGTTTCGCCCTCTATGAGCGGCGCCCATCCCGCGCAGCACCTGGCACTGCACGTCACGACCAGTTTCATTCTCCGCGCCATAATCTGGGTAATTGAAATGACGACTTACAACCCGCCTTGAGCATATGAAAACTCCATCACATCCACGAATGAACTCCTACGTCTCAATAGTATGGATAGTACGACAACGTGTACTTCCCTCGCATTCTTGACCAACTCTCAGCTTCGCCTATGACATGCCCACAGCGTCCTAAACTATGGAGACGCCCGGACAGAGATCTCACACTGGCCCTTCCCGTTACCCATCTCCACAGCCTTCCTTGCTTGAGTGTAGGCAAACCGAGGTCGAGGAGCCAACTTAACAACAACAGCAGCAGCATGCGAAGCCGTTGGCTCGTGCAGCATCAGTTCAAGACAGCGTCCACCAGCAAGCTGATCAAGGGCAGTCAAAGGGGACTCCAGCGCTAGCGCAAGGAACATTGATCACAATAACCGCACAGCAATTTCGTGCAGTCCGAGAAGACAGGTCTCACCCAGACCGCCGACAACGTCTTGGGAGCTGAGCAAGCGCAATCCGAAGACCTGCGCTAGCGTGGAGAGCAGCTGTGGGCACCGATACCTCTCCACCTACAAGAGGTACCGATTCGCAACGATCACATTCAGTCTGTCATTCACAGGTAACTTCATGACGTCGAGCGCGCAGGCTCAGCACAGTGTCGCTTATCCCGAACCTTGTTGGCGTCTTCACCCAGATCTGGTCTCAGCTCACTGGCATGAACATCATGAGTAATTAGACATTATGCCATGGGTGCACAATCGCGGAAACAATCCATCAGCCGGCCACTGCCTCTTTAACGCCGCAATGAGCGACGCAGCGTATATGCCAGATCATGAGCTTCCATCTCAACTCCGACGCCTGTTCGTGGCCTGCGGCTTGTGGAAGGCACGCACATCAATACAGCAAGGGGAGGGTACGACCAAACGAATAGAAGAACATGTGTGAGTTCAACGTGACGACCGTGCACGTGTTCGAGCACGTCAATGTGGTCGTCATCTCGATCACCAGCGGCGTGGTCACCAGTTCCATTCACATGACCGTCAATTAGCGCAAATTCGTGAGGGAAGACCCGTTCGACAATTCGTTGTGCGTCTACTACTTGAAAATGATTGCGTACCTGGAGAACAACTTTCCTAACCTCAGTATCCAGCTGATTTAGCTTGTTGAGTCCAGAGCCCTGTGCTTAGATTCTACAGGTTCACGACCGAGCCCAGGCACAACCCCAGGATGCAGATGGTGGTACTTGTCCTCGGTCACTGCCCATGGGCGCGACCGAGCCTATCGTTAAGAGCGATTTTGTGGAGGAGCTGGCGGCGAAGTTCGAGAGCACACGATGCCGCCGGACAAGGACATCATTGTGGACATCATTAGCACCATACGCATCAGCGAGGATTCGTGCTTCGCAACGAGAAGATTACATTCAAGCAGAAGTTAGAGATCGAGAGGACGGTCAATCGCAACCACCCGGCAATCAGGCTGTTCGGTTTCAGACACGTCTCTGCCTAAGCAGCACTATCCGTTGTCAGCCACGAACTCAGTTTTGTTGCCGAGGGGGACGCACAGTGAGGGCACGGCCGGGACCTTGGACACTGAGCTGCTCTCGACGATGATACAGGGCATGATCTTGCTCACGGCCGGAACCGTCAAGGCATCGGACAGCCCTTCCATTTGAACGACGGCATCTACGCCGTGTGTACCGCGCTCCCGTTACTCTACGATAGTCCGATGACGATCGCCTTCTCGACAAGTCGAGCACGCCTTCTCGTCGAACGGCGGGTTCCGGTACTAAAGTCGCCTTCACTTATGGCGCCGAAATCGGGTGCTTTGGTACCGGATCATGCTTAACGAACCCCACAGCATTACGGCTTCGCAACGTCTACACTAGCTTACTACGTACTGAACAGCGAGTGCTTGACCGGCATTTTGATGCATCATGGTCTCGGTCAACTGTAATCGCTAGACACATTCTCACGTGTCAAGCCATACTGTGAGCTGCCGTCATGGAAAGAACAGATAACCCAGCCCATGGAGAAACCTGTCAAGAGGCACCCACAATGCTTATTCAAGGCTTGCATGAAGTGCCACAGCGATTACATCGCAACTCCACAAGGAGTAAGTCCCGCATAGTCTGTGCAACAGAATCAGAGACGCCTATCGATCTCTGGTACCCAGTCGCAGACCACACACGGTCAAGGACATTTATCACTAATAGAGGGTTCCGACTAACAACAACGGCCACCCCGCCAGACTAGATGGAGACCCGTACCAAGCCACAGCGCCACGTGTGGGCGTGCTCCGGAACCGATGCTCTAGTACCGTAGTAAGCCTGACTAGCATAACCAACCATGTTCGATGAACTATGCGGCCACTGGTAGGACAATGACTCCGAGCGCGGTGGGTGCCAGTCTCAGCTGTCTTTACGACACGAGCAAAGTCCCCTAATTTCACTGGAGCATACGGTGGGCCCCCCTACGACTCTGACCGAGGGCATGGTTACAGACCTAAATAAGGACCGTAGCATCTCAATGGTCCATTTTAGCAGTATCCAGACAGGGCAAGCACAATGGCTGAGGCTACTACGACAATGTACGACGGTCACTAGCCTCCTAGCCTCAACGGCATCGCTTCAGCATGGCAAAGGACGCCGAACCCTTTGGTGGACGTAGTCACAATCGAGTGCTTGTCAACATTCTGCAATCCGACTGCCAGGCCGGCCACGCCGTGACCACTTTTGAACGACCGAGAGATTGAACTATTCTACTCAGACTATCAAGATGACGAAGGGAAGTAAGCTCCATTGCGACAAGCACGAACAATGCTCCTTATGCTTACACCGACCGGTCTTTCCGTGGATGCGATCAGCAACAACACCTTCGAATCCCTCGAGCAACACCTCCGCGACATTTTCTCTAGTGCCTAGGAGGCATGACCCTGAAATGGTACTACGCCTCCTCACGGAGCACAAGGAGAAGTGAGCGCGCTAGGGACCAGCATGGTGAACAAGGACAAGCCGCAGTGGGGTTTGGAGTCTATCACAAAGCGTGACAAGGCCCAGGGTAGGCAAGCTTGCCAAGCGAACAGCCAGACTGGCCGCGGTGGATCTCGTGGAGATGGCTTCGAGGTGGCTTCAGGACCTCCCGCGGAACCTATATGAGCAATGGCAAACAACATGCAGCAGCACAGAAACATCCCAATCCAGAACCGGAGCCAGAGCCAGAGGAAAGCAGTACGGGCAGATCTCGGGCAATGCCGCCCCACGAAGCGAAGCCGACCAGCGCAAGTAGGGCAGCTGGAAGCTAAAAACCGTCGACTTGAGCTGGCTAGACTACCTCCGATATACATCAACCATGCATTTTCCACAAAACAAACCTCCATGATACGACGGCCTTCCAAGTCACCAAGACGACCAGAAGTCGGTCGTACCCGACTCAGACGACTACGCCTCACAGCCCCTTCGTTGCCTCCGAAGGTCTGGCATCGCCGAGGCCGAATCGTTCGAAGTCGACAGCGTGCACTCGCAACGCAACAGACTTGACATAATGATACTGTCTTCCGTCGATTCTGGTACAGCAGCCTTCAAGTCAGCGGCCGCCGTCGCCGACGACCAAGCGGAGTCTTTCCCTGATCTAGAAGCCAGGGAGAGATAAGATGCAATCGCGGGAAGCTCACGAACCATTCTAAGCTAGAATGGTGAGCTTTACACTACCTCATGATCTCGTCGTCGAGCGTGAGCTCAATGCTAATAAGATCCGTAAGCTCGAGGATACGAGTAATCGTTTCGACGCCACATGTAAGTTCATTATAGAGGGAAGGAACTTGGACGAGCTCAAGAAAGGCTATTCGAAGATTCTCAATCACGTGGATGACACCGATCGTATCATTGCTGACAAGGACAAGCTCATCGCTAACAGGGCCAAGCTCATCGTAGACCTCGTGTAGGAACTCAAGAACTTAGACGATAAGTTCGGTGCCATCCGCGATGAAACCGATGGCATCGTCGAACGGCAGCATAAGCTCATCGGCGACAAGAACGAGACCATCGCATACAACGACATTTCGATCGAGACACAGAACAAGACCATTGCACACAACGCTATGATGATCGCATATAACGACCAGTCTATTGGAGAACAGTGGGAGATCATCGCACATAACAATAAGTGTATCCAACCCTAGAACGAGGTCATAGCATATCTTGAACACTATTCCCGCGATGTAGGACACAAGCTGGAGTGGATGGAAGTGAGAGAGCGCCCGTTAGGGGTTTACCACGATAAACGGTGTTACGAGGGAAAGAATAAATCGGCGGACGAGTCTTTCTTAGTACACAGAGTCCAGTGACGTGTATAATACCGTTCTCCCATTAAAGGTAGCATAGAAAGATACGCAGTCACTCAATTTCATCTCCAAATCTTGCTGCATTGCCCTGCGCAGGCATACTGAACATTTTAGTAAGGATGGTTATGTTGGCGTTGCCTATAAGTTCCTTAATGACTGCATCCGTGGTCGCTACGTTAAAAGCAGTTGGCCTTGTTTTGTCCAATTGGAGAGTTGGCAGTCATCCTACTTGCTCAAGTATATACAATAAGTGCTGCTTCATCAAACAGGCAATGCCGCCTAGAGATGCTCTTAATGTAGAGCGGGAAGCGAGCACCTTGACAAACTCGTCGTCTTCGGTCCCGACTATATATCCGCATAGTTTGCCTTCCCGACCAACCATAAGGTGAGTTGACAATCTCATTCGTACTTGGAAAGCTTGCTCTACCCTTGGTACGACATGGGGTGGCCGGTGGCGACATAATGCTGTCTCGTGTAGGTCGCTGTAGCTGTGCTCGGCGAACAGCGTTGACTCCGTTTGGCAGAGCAACAACGATGTTCTTATCCGAGCCGAAGTGGAAGTTAGATATCTCCTTCCATCTCTTCGTCATAACGCTTGATGCTGCATTGTGCTTATCGTCCTTGGAGAATCTTCTTGAGCGACTAGGTGACAATGCACGGCACGGTGGCAGTGATGAACTCATAAACCGTAGCCAACAATACCACAATACTATAGATGCTCGTCGATTATAAAACGACAGTCTCGAGACCAGCCAACTGCGTTCTAATCTTAATCAGCTGCCAACCACAGAGGCACTATTATCCGCGCAAGAGAATGCTGTCCCAATCTTCCCAGCCCTGAACTGATCAACAATGTTCGAGATGTTCGCATACGTGCCTCCAACCGTCATGAACAAGCCCATCGTAAGCATACCAACATGCGCCCACCAAATCATCTGCTGTCTAGCATTCCCCTTACGGTAGCCGACGTGAAGGGAGAACCATAATAGCGGTGGCATAACCACTCCTAGGGGCCCAAATCCCAGAGAACCGATGAGGCTTACAAGCGAGGTATAGAATGGTACAGCAACAGCCAGTAGCCATCCAAGGAAGCCGCAGCTGATCGTGCAAGCGAACCAGACCGCCCAATGCGTCTTTGTGCTTTCCGTCAGATGACGCGTACCGCGCAGGATCCGCACAAAAAGTGTCTTGGCTGGGATATGCACGGTAATCATACCGACAGCAACCAGACCTGCAGACAGAATGTGTTAGCACACTCGAAGCACGTGGCGCGTTGCTAGGCGCAGGGGAAGCACGAGGACGGTAGCAAATCGCCAAGTTGCGAGCCTCGCACATGCCATCACTCTTTTCCTACTGAGTGTACGTACCGGGCAGCGCGACCGCATACGCCGCAACCTTGATCGTAGGTCCTGCAGATCCAAGAGACGGACTCGTCACCCACTTGCCAGCATATGCGTACATCACCATGGCCAGGCTCAGATACGCCGAATTGACAAAAGCTGCACTCACATAAAGACTCCGAAAGTAATCCTGAGGTCGCCGCATCTCACTCATAACCGGAAGGTATCCACAAGTATTGGACGAACTTGCATAAATTGCAAGACTGCCGGCCCAAGCCTGGGCGAAAGTCGTCCCTGGGGGCGCGGCAGCCTGGAAACCAAGATCATAGGGCCCCGTCTGCGGTGCATACGCCGGTCTCGATCGGATGGCAACAGCAATCACGACCATCAACACCGAGACCAGCGCCGACACGAAACCAACCCACATGATAATTCCCAACCCATGGATCTTCCTTATACTACCCGTAGCCGTCGACAGGGCGAATGCGACCACATTGAACGCAACCGTACACGTCCCATGCTTCGTGATGGCATTCAAACTCGTCCCAATCGCCAGGACCGCAAGGCCTACGCAAAGCAGCCACGACAAAAAGTAAAGCACGTCCGCGACCCAACGCGCAACTTTCGCCCACCGCCCGCTGCCGCTCAGCTGCTCCACCGCAATCTCAACACCGTCGACAATGGTGTGCATTCGCGGGTGCGCGAGCTTGAATTGGCCTTGAAGATATGCGCTGTGGAAGTTGACGAGCCCCCACCAGATTACGAAGAGGGGCGATGCGACGCCGCCGAGGTAGTACATGGCGGATGGCATAGAGAGGACGCCGGTCGCAAAGGTCTGCTTCATCAGGAACATGGATGCGCGAATCCAGCCTACGGTGCGGAAGTCAACGTGGCCGTCACCTGTGGCGTCGTCGAAGACCTCGTGCTCGGTGGTGGTGGCATCCTTTTGGTGGAGCGAGTGGATCGTGCCGTGGTCCAGATCGATTGTCGATTCGGGGAGTCCAGTGACATCAGGCTTCTTCTCATCTGACATGGTCTGGGCATAGAGTGAGGTCTTTGGTTCGGGCAGGAGTTAAGTGTAGGCAGAATTCCAGAGCATGCAGGACCGTCTAGTATATATTTGCTCGATGGAACGCTTTGCGAGGCGTACAATCTGTAGTTGCATGGTGCATACTGCAACAGCCGGCCGACGGGCAGATAGGTAGTGGCATTGATAAGCTGATATGCTGATACTCGTAGGGCTATACCAGTCGGAACCCTGTCACGCCACATTTAGCATTCGAAACTCAAAATCCAGAATCCAGCATCTCAAGTTGATTTACATCACGTGATGTTAGCTACGTCACGTGACCGAAATCGGATTGTTCCAAGCGCACTCTCAAGACATGCCGGAATCAAGCCGGTAGTGATGCAAACAGCCATCATTTCGAGGCATCTCGCGCCAGAGACATATGGGAGACTACGCAGTGGGATAACAAGTGCATCGTCGGCAGTGACTATCTATCGGACCCCCTGCTCACCCCGGAACGGGATGGAGGTGGCTACCAGGTAAGGTTTCGTAACAATCTTTAGACAGGGGTATTGACCGCGTTCTGTTCGATCTTGTCATCATGCTGCTCCCCTCGCCGCTGAGGCTTTCAAGCTATAGCCACACTTCGTACAGAGTTTGCCTCATGTTCGTCCAGTCAAGAGCTGGTCGTGGTCTGAAGCATCGACCATATGACCACTGCCCTGCCAGTGTATGTGTCTATTATACTATGCAGTCTACGAAGCGGGTTCAAGATCGCAAATCGACAGCGGAAAGCCAAGGCCTGGAGGTGGTACGGTGGTGCTCGCGGCTGCGGATGCTTCTGCCACG
The DNA here is from genome assembly GCA_000504385.2 of Exutisphaerella laricina CBS 326.52. Lineage (NCBI taxonomy): Eukaryota > Fungi > Ascomycota > Dothideomycetes > Mycosphaerellales > Mycosphaerellaceae > Exutisphaerella > Exutisphaerella laricina. The sequence goes on along the minus strand of AWYE02000282.1, from coordinate 8,341 downwards.
TGAGCCAGGAGCAGAAGCGAGGCTCGGGAGAGCACAATCAGCCAGCGTTGCGCTCGCGACGGCATCTGTGTGTGCTGGCGAGGAGCGGGTAGGCGGTCCTGGCGTACGAGATGCTTCTTGCTTCCAAGGCCACTGGCTGCGATGTTCGTCGCCCTCGGTGCGACTACGAGGGAAGGGAGAGGTGCCTGGATTCCGAGCGGCTAGGACTATCGAGCTCTTGGACTCGACCGCGGTTGCAGTATCGTAGAGGCTTGTTGCCGAGCTCGAGCTTATGTAGTCTACATCTAGCCTAGAGTTCTTCGTCATAGACGATCGACGAGCAGCTGTTCGGAATCGTCGCCGGTTGCCTCTTCCACGTCATCTGATGGACGATCGACGGAGCAGTTGTTAGTACTCGTCGCTGATCGGTGGTTGTGTCCATGAATGGGTGGGCGTTGGTTCGCATCGGCTGCTAGTACGAACACATGGCACACGTATGCCACCTCGCTTGAGGCAAAGCCAAGGAGTATAACATGGCTCAATGTATGTCACCGGACAGTCCTCCACAGTGGGTGCCTCCATTCTTGCATAGTCTGAAACATCCCAAGTGTAGCTGTAGCCCAAGGTATACCGCAATCGCTGCAGGGTCTTCGCGGAACCGTTAGTAGCTCCTCCGCTTCATAAGGCTTGCACACAGCCTCAAGGCTTGTCGGAGCCGTTAGTGGCTTGCCAGGACCCTTGCGTTGTCGCCCGATCGGCCGTGCTCTTTGCTATCGGTTAGAAAAATCTGGTCGGTCATAAGACCCAGCATGGCAATCCGATTGCGTCTAGACCCTGTATATGCTTTGGAGATGGCACCCTTCTTGGCCTTGTCCATAGAGCAGCAGCACCTACCTACAAGCGAAGGCTACCGTATGTACGTCGCTTGCGATAGCCAGGGTGTCCACGAATCGGATTGCACTTCGCTAGACGAAGGCTGTACTTCGCATGGGAACATAGAATATAAAAGCGGGGTTATGTAACCGATAACGCTATGGTCTTCGACTCCGTTTTTCTTGAGAGCACGTGGCAGAGAGCTGTGGTGCTAGCTCTATAGAAGTTGGAGTCGGAGCTTGACTTATCCGGAAGGGGGGGAGGGGGGTTCTTGGCGCGAGTGACGACATGATCATGTGACAGTGGCATGGCGATGTGCATAGAGATTAGTAATGCAGAACTGAAACTACTATACGAGTGTAAATCAACCTATCAAGTGTACATCCTCTATCATCGCCAACTCCATCAACCTAAACCAGACAACCTCAGCCTTAGCTGTAATACTCATCCAACCAGCTGCGAAGGTCGCCAATGGTTGGATAGTCGAGGAACATACTTCCGTTCACCTTGACGCCTAATTCATTCTGGAACTTCTCCGCCAGGACCAAGGACATCAAGCTGTCAATTCCCACGCTGGCGAACTCTGCATCATCGGTCAGATCCGCCGGGTCGATGGCTGTTTCCGAAGCAATGAGCGCCAGCGCCTTCGCTGTAGTGCTGTTCTCCTGCAATGGCGCTGGTGGCGGCTTCTCGGCTGCAGCCTTCTTTCCGGCATCGCTCTTGACCGATTTGTCCGAGGGCTCATCGAAGCCCGAGTCTGAATCACTATCCGCGCTGTTGACCAATGAGTGCTTCGATACGACCGGCGCACGTGCAGGTGCACTCCTCGCTGCAGCCGGCGGTGCTGCTGCACGTGTTCCCGTTGGGTGCGAGGCCGGGGCGCTGAAGAATCGGTTGAGCAGAATGCGAGGATACCGGCGGAATTGAATGGCGGCCACCATGCCCACGATCACGCTGGTGTCCTGGCGAAGGATGTATACGTCGCCCAGATAGACCGTGGGGTCCTCTTTGGTGGGTATCATCTTGACGTAAGACAGGTATTTGTTGCCTGGCAGCAGTGGTTCGGCGAATCGCATCGATTTCCAGCCGGGAGTAACGCAGTAGTTGTTCTGTGTGTCCATGCTATCGGAGCAGTTCATGATGAAGCCCGCGAGATGCGCCACGCTGTCAATGAAATATGGCGGAACGGTCCACTTAGCACCATCTTCCTTGGTGCTGAGCTGGACTTCCGCGTAGGCCTCCAGGTCGTGAATCACCACGGACTGCATCCCTCGATACTTGTCCGCGTAGTCCACGAGATTCTTGGCGAAGAGAGTGTAGGCCATGTTCCGAGACAGCCGACTGGCCTGGCCTTGGACAGCCAACGCCTGGAGCATCTCAACGCGGTGCATGATGAGATGGGATATCGGACTCCAGCTCTCGAGCCAGGCGGCAGTGTCCCCGTAAACGACCTTGGCCGTGGCGAAAGGATCGCAAGCGCTTCCGTCGTCTGCAATGTTCTGCCATGTAAGGTCCAAAACACCCGACTGGATGTTTCCAGTGCGAGCCGTCACCTGAATGAGCTGCGGTGTGCTGGGAGAGCCCTTTCTGGCAATCAGCGCAGAGGAGACCATCAAATCATGAACGTCCATGTTTGGCGCTTTTGTGCCTGGAAAGAACTTGCCCCAGAGGTACTGGCCCAGGGTATACGCTATGTCGGCGTGGATAGACTGTGATTCGAATTGTCAGCAGTAGTTCAATGGCCAAAGCATACGGCCCCGTTTCGACTCACCGATGTCACTACGCCATTGTCGTTCATCCGATGCCCATTTGCTGCGCTCAAGAAATCTTTCTGCATCAAGTCCGACTGCATGATTACGAAGCCGGCCGAACCATCTACATCGACTTCAATGATCCGTTGTACCAGGGAGCTAATGCTCTCAGAGACCGGAATGGTGCTGGCTGCTGATTCCTGTGATCCTGGGATAGCCTGGTAGTATGAGTTGCCCTTGGTCAGACACCAATCTCCGTTATACTGCATCCAGTAGCTCTTCTCATCCCATGCGTATGTAGGCAATTGAAGAAGGCGAAGGCTCTTCTGGAAAGGCTGATGGAAGTCGTGCCAGTGCACGTTCACTCCGGCTAGATGGAGAGCAGCCATAGTCTCCGACAAGGTCTTCCAGTTGTTCTCTCCGCGGCGTAGGGATGGCAAGGCAGTTCGAGTCTCGGGCAGGATGGTCTTGATAAAGCCAGTGCAGACTGGATGAGGGCCCATCTCGATCCAGATTGTATCTGGATCAACCGAGTTCTCCTGAGCACTCTGGAAGGCTGCGAAGAAGTCCACCGCCTCGCGTGTGGCACGTCGCAAATAGTTGGCGTCCAGCGTCCTGCCACCGAACACCACTTTGCCCAAGAGTGGAGAGATGACGGGCAATTTAGGCTCGTGGAATATGACGGCGTTCTTGCAGATCGCTTCAAACTCTTCCAGAATAGGATCAGTCTGTTCCGAGTGGAATGCGAATGCTACTCCGAGCTTGATGCAGCGATAGCCAGCGCCTTCGAGGAGGGCCGTCACCTCGGCCATCTGTGCATTCGTGCCGCTAAGAACCGTGTCGGCTGGCCCATTGACGCACGCTACAGTGTACGCAGTGTCGGCTGAAACAGCCTCCTTGATGGCGGAAAGCGAGGCGCGAACGGCGACCATACTGTGGCTATGGGCTTCGCAAGTCGACTGGAGTAGCTCGGCACGGCGGCCGACCATGAAGAGAGCGTCATTGGCACTGATGACGCCCGCGACATGGAGCGCGGCGTACTCCCCGAGTGAGTGGCCCACAATCAGATCCGGGACAACTCCAAGGGACGCCCAGTAGTGTGCTAGTGCAATCTCCAAAGACGTAAGGGCTAGATGTGTTACAACGGCAGAATGCTCATGGTCGCTGGGGAACGACCCATCGAGGGCGGGCAGGAAAGTTGGGAAACCTTGTGCCTGTGCGATAGCGTCTAGCTCCTTCACCCGTTGACGGAATACGGGAGCGTCTCGATACAGTTCAAGATTCATCGTCATATGGGACGCGCCCTGACCAGTGAATGCAAATGCCACCGAGCGCCCATTGTTGTCCGACTTGTTGATGGGCTTTAAGGCGCCGACTTGTCCCAACTGATTGATAAGCTGAGATCGTGCCTGGCCTATATTTGAAGCAGTAATGGCAATACGGAAGCCGTGGTGGTACTTGCGGGCGGTGGTCGTGTAGCTGAGGTCCGCCAGCTGGATGTTGTCAATGTTGCTGTCCAAGTAGTCGACCAAACGCTCCACGTTACTAGAAAGGGACGCCTTGGTCTTGGCTGAGAGAGTAACAGCATAGGTTTGGCGCGGGTCTGGAGATTGGGTATCCGTTGTTGAGGGGGCCTCTTCCAGGATCATCATCGTGTTTCCCCCGGCGGCGCCGAAGTTGTTCAAAGCAGCAATCCTTTTCCTCTCACCACGCGGCCACAGTTCGGAGGAGAACGGAATGTGGACATTACGCTTGTCAAAGTCCTTCGGGAAACGGGGGTTGATCTCGGTCTTGATCCCGATATGTGGTGGTATGGCTTCCTTTTGGAGCATCATCATCAACTTGATCAGCGCGCTCGTACCAGCGACTGACTCCCCGTGGCCGATATTCGCTTTGCAGCTGCCAATGTGGAGGGTCTGTTCTGGTCGGCGCCGTGGCGCCGTGATAGGGGCGTATACATCTAAAACGCCCTGCATTTCCTCGAAATCACCGGCCTGGGTCCCGGTGCCATGCAGCTCAATGTAAGAGACGTCCAAAGGATTAACTCCGGCTTGGCGAAGCACCTGTCTGGAAAGGAAGGACTGGTGGCCCGCGTGTGGGTGAGTGATGGAGACCGCCTCCGCGGAGTGGTTCGTGCCCGCTGCCAAAACCACCCCCAAGATGTTGTCGTTGTCTGCTTGAGCATCTTCCAGTCGTTTCAGGACCAAAGACCCAACGCCATCTGCACGGCAGTAGCCATCGGCAGTAGCGTCCCATGTCTTGCAGGCGTTGTGCCCCTTGGTCAAGAAGTGGCCCTTACTCAGACCGCAAAACCCGTCTGGGTTGGTCAAAACGTTGACACCACCGGTCACGGCCATATCGACACTACCGCTCCAGAGCGCCTGACAAGCAACCTACGCCCATAAAGGTCAGCATAAAACATACAAGTAGGGGACATCGAACCAAGCAACCGACGGGGAGATAAGGCCTACCTCGATCGCAGCAAGTCCGGACGAGCATGCAGTGTCAATGCTGTAGCTGGGACCCGCAAACTTGAAGAAGTAATTGATGCGGCCTGGTCCGAACGCACGGCAACCTCCCGGAATGTAGTACGTGCCAACCTCTTGGCCCTGATTGACCTCACGGTAGTCGTCGGCTGCCTGCCCATAGTACGTGCCGATACGTTCCAACTTGGTGGAAGGCGTGCGATTGCCCACAAAGCCTGACTGCTCCAGAGCCTCGTATGCCGTCACAAGCATAAGACGCATCTGAGGGTCGACTGCCATGGCCTCACGTGGAGACATGTTGAAGAACGGCGCATCGAATAATGATGGGTCGTCGATGAAACACCCATATTGAGTCATACTCTTGTTCAGATCCTTGCCATCGGCGTCGTAGTGTGTGTTGATGTCGAAGCGATCGGCTGGGATTTGACGGGAGACATCGAGTCCGCTCTGGAGGAGCTCCCAGAACTTTTCATTGCTCGTAGCGCCTCCTGGAAGCCTGCACGACATCCCAACGATCGCAAGCTTAGACTGCAAAGGGTCCCGAGGCTTCGATTCGCTCAAGTCGTCCTCGGCCAAAGATGAGGTGTAGCTGTGGATACTCAAGTTACTTTCGGCTACGCTCTGCTGGAAGGCGTTCTTCAACTCGTTCAGTGGCACCGAGTTTCCGAAACTTCGTAACGTGATGCCATCAGCAGTATGGGGTTTAGCGGCAGCGACGACGTTCGAAACGACATTGTCCCACTCGATGGCCCGAGTCAACAACTCGCTGATCACACTTTCCAACAGTTCGAGTCCAGTGTTGACGATGTACGGAGTCCCGCTACTTGTGGCGTGTAGCGGCACCACAGGCGCGTCACTCGGTCTCTGAGTAGTGCTGAGAATGCTGGCAACACCGTGGATAATAGACTGAGTATCCGCTGCATTGTATATGTGTGGTGCGTGACATAACCCGCCGTAGACGGGTAGCGCAATAGATATGGCGTTCCGGAACGTTCTCGATTTCTGGAACAAGCCCTTCAACCTGGCTGGTGGGCCGCTGACAGTGATAGAGGTGGAACTGATAGCACTGATGAAGATCTTGTTGGTGAGCGCGGTGGGACCAGCCGCATGCATCGCGTCCAGCTCCGCCTGCACCTCGGTAGGGTTCACATTGTGGACCACATATGCCCATGTGTCCGGCTTTTCCGCGAGGTCCCGGGCCTCTAGTTGTTGAGAGACACCAAGAACGTGGACTCCCATGCGGAAGGCGAGAAGTATGGCATCTACACCGTACAAAACGAGATCGGCAGGGCTGGATGAGAGGGACAATGCTGTTGCCGACAGCAAACCCACCCCTAACGCGGTAAGGCGACTGTCTTTCAGACGTTCGAAGTCTTCCGGGTGTGTCTCGACATGACTGCGTTGTTCATCAGCTCGTGGTTTACCCCAAGAATGCGCCGACGTCGAGTCGAAACTCACCTGATATACAAGCACACCTGAACGAAGATGAGCAAGACTCCATCGACTGCGCCGCACAGCAGACCCTCTCGAAGCTCCGTGTTGGTGGCCCATTGTGCAAGAGTGTCGAATGTTGGGAAGAGGCGCTTGAGGCTGGTTGGCAGCTGTTCGATTTGTTCTTTGATCACTCCAGTAGCATTGGATATGAACTTGGCGAGTAGAGTGTGGCGGTCACTCTTGGTCCGGAGATGTAGTAGGCGGAATATCTCTTGGAGGTCATCCTTGGGAAATTCGTTGCTGAAATACAGGACTTCCATTTTTTTTCCTTGCCGGCGAGCCGAACAAGTATTCTCTCCCTCTAACGAATCTACAAGTCGTTGGAAACAGTATACGCGCGACCGTAGGGCTTATACAGCAACAGCCTCGTGCCTGCCGGAGTTGGAACCCCCCGCCACGTGCACGAAGACGCTAAGCCGTACGGCTATAGACTAGTATACCCTCCGCCGGTTAGATTGCATTGCTCCAGGGGGTCCAATACCACTGTCTCGGAGCACGGTACAGCTCTAAAGGCTGGTCTTTGGCTACCTCCACTTCAGGCGCACGCACGGATCCTACTTTCCCTTTCTATATTTACTTTTTATGTGGGGTCGCAGGGTCTCGTAGGTGAAGATTGATTTAGGGTGCTGCGTGATTGGGGCTAGATACAAACCCTACGGATGGAGGAACAATATTCCGAAAAGCCGACCTCCGATCACGCCTCAACGCCGCAGCGCAACTCAATCTTAGCTACGAGTCTGAAATGGAGATAGGTCTTTCGGGCGGCGTAGGAGGCCGGGGGTAGCATGGGGGCGCTACCAACGCCACGACAGGACCAATCGTTTACGCAAGTGTGCCTGGCCATCTTGTTCGGAACCAATCTTCATCGAACAGGATGTGCTCCTCAACCACTCCGCGGCGTCTAGCCGTCACGGTCGTCAACGTCGGACGGTAGGAATCTAGCTTGGACATGCCATCGGGACCTAGGATAGTAGCCGGCCGTAGTTGGTGTCTACTTAGCCCTGGATTGCGGGTGTTAGATGGAGCCATGTAAGCACGGCTAGTGTACAGTTCGAGAGTTGCATGAGTAAGATAAGCACTTTGTAGCGGCGGGGTCACATCACATTGCGATTCTTAGCTGCCGCCAAATTTCGACACGAGATTGGCTGTCATCCTTGGAATTTCCGGATTGCTCGGTCGGTACTGCCCTAGCATGTGAATCCATAGCTGTAGATTGCTATAGTAAGGAATCAGTCGAGAACCATATGCTGCCTCGTATTACTTCCCGTCCGATTTTAACCTACCCTCCGTGACCGAAGCTAGGCAGACAGTAAGGGATGTGGGGTCAGGCTAGGGAGGGTCGGAGGCTTAAGAAGGGTCACTTAGTATTATTCAGAAGAGTCGGGCAAAGGTATAGATGTCGGATTGAGCTTATTATTACTAACAAACATTGTGCTAGGGGCTAGAGGGCTATGGATATTATTCGGCCGAGTTTGATAATACCTCCGATAATATAATATTAACCCGGAACGTCTCGGAGCAGTACGATCTAACAGTATAGTAGACTTAAGGAAATCTTAACTCCTACGTAACGTAGAAGTCCGGACGGCTTAATGTACGTAACTACTTAATACACGGCTTTTTAAACATTTACTAATATCTTATAAAATCAATATCTCTATTAATACTTAACGGAATAAAGCTAAATTAAAAACTAAGATACCTCTATATATAGTCTTCTATTTTATAAGCTTATAGCTACGGAGGTATACTAGTACT
>AWYE02000281.1:0-43308 GCA_000504385.2 Exutisphaerella laricina CBS 326.52 | reverse complement strand
AGTCCGAGTAAGTAAGCGTATCTAGTCTCTAGCCCCTTAGTGATCTTACCCTCTATTCAATAGCAGCTCGACGAACTTGTTAAGTAGCCAGCGGCGACCAGGAGCCATAATTTCAAGCTCTCCACGGATTGGATGAGCTTGATAGACGGGTCGATACCAATACTGCGGACGACAAAGTCGTGGCTGCCGGCTTCTGGCAATGGATCAGACTCAATACTGCTCTGATACCGATAGTAGGAAACAACGCGCTGGTCGAATGGCCGCAAATCTGCCTTATGGACGTGGTAGTAGATCGAGACCACGAGGAAGATATCATTCTCTCTAATGCCCTCAGCCGTGCTGGATATCAGTCGACAGTGAAGCAAGGTTGCTCAAAGGTGGGAGCTGTATGATAAGGCGTGTTCAGCGTGACTAGAGCGTCTTGGCTGGTGGACTTGGTTCGCTTGTCACGATAGACAGCAGTGACACGACCAATATGCTTCGCACGACTGCATGTGCAGCACGGCTTGAGGCATTGGAACTTGGCGATATCTCCTGGAAGCACTGGAGTCTAGCGAGACCGAGGACCTGGTTCCAGTCGACAGGACGCGGTGGCATTGGCTTGTCGTCTTGCTCTGCGCGTGCCGCCTTTCTGCCCTTGTGACCGAATGTCTAAAGCGGCGGAGCTGGGAGAGCTGATACGTCATCCATGGCTGGAGAAGATGCATACTCTGGTGCAACACTATCTTGAAGTCGCTTGACTGACGCTGCGAATGCGCGTGAGTGCGAGAGCTCCACTGGATTGTCGACAAGATGAGGCCCGCTCTAGTGGATCTTGCTTAAGCCAGCGGCAGCTTCGGCACTGTCTGCTGTAAGGTTGCGGATGAGCAATACCTTCGAGGTGGAGAAGTGCAGTAGCACGAAAGTCTTGTCCTTGCCAGTGACCGCGTGCTTCTCGGGATGCAATAGTGACACCCTTGTACCAAAGCTCAGACAGTAGTGGTACTGACTTGAGGTGAAGCTTGATCGTGTCGAGTGGCCTAGGCAACTTCATCACGGAGTCAAGAGAGTACGAAAAGAAGGCTGTGAAGATATTGTGCAGGGCAGCATTTCCCCGAGCGTGACAGCTTGCAAGACTTGAGCCAGATACCGAAAGCCACATCGATCTCGGGAAAGTCTTGCCCATTTTAGCCACGTTTCTGGTCGAAGACGTTTAAGGTGTCGCCAATGAAAGACATTGGAGCTGTTGTGACTTGGCCAGTGCCTGGAACAGCAGCTGCTGGTGGCATGAGCAATGAGGCATAAGTAGGAGCAGGAGTTAGCTAAAGCTTGCGACTCTTCATCCTCTGTGTACTTACGGCCAAGTGATAGCAGTAACGGACCTTCTCGGTGTCGCCGCCTTCATCACTACGCTCTTGGTATTCAGCAGCAGCAATGACATCCTCACAGGCTGGGATGTCGCGGGCATCAACAGCATTCTCAGCTGTCTGATTGACAATACTCACGCGGGGCATGTCGCTGTTTATGTACTGTGTCGAGTTCGCCAAGTTCAGACTCCGCGAGTGGGGTGGTAACTTGCTGCCATCCTGTCGACATGGTAGTTGTGGCAGCCACGTCAGCGTGAATAGTGTCCTCGAATGGCACGATGCTAAGAATTGCGCCGCCTTCCTCGTCGTATAGTCGATATCATCATCATCATCATCGTCATTGTGGGCGCGCTCTTGGCCCTGGGCAGCGGATGAAGAGTCTGCGGCTGGTGTTGCGGCTGTTTGGGTGACCGGAGGTGCGGGTGTTTAGGTTGCGCTTGGTGCAGGTGTGTTGCCCATCACCAGGTCCGTCATGTTCGGGCCATGATGAATGCGAAGCGCGATATGGTGAGCGATAGCCGTATGTGCTCGGCGATGTTATTGTGATGATGTGGGTGGTGGAAAAGTGGATTTTGGAAGTGTTTGGAAGTTCATGTAGGCAGCAGAAAGGAAAAGGCAAGTGCGAAAAGGAAGTCTTCTTCTCGTGTCGGACCAGCCCGATGAGGCAACAGCAGCACCCAGAACTTCTCTTGCAAGTCGTGCGGAAAGCCTGACGGACCTACAACATATGTTTCGTTTCACATCTGCTGTGGTACATCTACATTGTGGATCGGCTTTTTTAGCGTGGCTTCAACATAGCTCGCACCTCATTGTAGCGGAGCGGAGCGGTGATCAGTGCGGGTGAATGGTACGCAGATGCTTAGTCTCACAGAGCTGGTAATCCTCAAGTCTTATTCGCCAAGGCTCGTTGGTAGATATCTAAAGCAAACCAAGGTCAGCTTGTTCTTGGAACCTGACGTGCATAGCTTGATGGAGGTCTGTGCCATGTCGAGAGTCAGGAACCTCGACACAAGTGTGCAGACTCAAACCCAGTTGATACAATATCGACGTACTGGATTGAAGGTATCTACGAAAGCCGAGGGTATAGATAGGTACAGAGACTGGAGCCTTAGGCATCAATCAATGCAGCCGACATCCCCGCATGCCCTAAGGCGGGCACCCAGTAACTCAAGGTCATTACACAGCTGGATTGTACCTTGCGCTTGCGTTCGCCGCCATCCTTTTACCTTGGAGTGCTTCTCGACAAAGTGGGAGCGCTCAACATTGTCGAACATGGCACCGGTTCTAACAGCACAGCGTGGCCCCATCACCGCGCCAAGGTGGCGCTTTATTCGGTACAACACAGCTTCGTAGCCGAAGAATAGCTCAATCTACAGGCCTGGCGCAAACGATGGTGTTGCTAGGTGTGGTTCCTTCTTCGCTGGCGACAGTGGCTCGCATTCCGGGCTCTTCAACTCGAGCTTTGGCCAGGCAGGCAGTAACAGTCCTGACTGACAACGCATGTTCAGCCTGTCCAACGTGTCCATTGAGGTGTTGAAGTAGAGCTTGAACGCGTCCGACTTTCAACGGCTAAGCAGCTGAACTTCTCCATTCGGTCATGCCGTACTGCACGATACCTTTCCTCACAGAGTTTCCGCTGTAGAGTTTGCCATCGAGTACATACTCTTCAAGACCAGTGCGTAGGCCGGTATTCAACTCGTTTCGGGTGACATCGAACAACGCTGCGTCGGAGTTAGAGATCCGTAGGTCCTCGCAGCCGAGTCTCACCACCTAGACGATTAGGCAGGTGTGTAAGTGGTGGCCGTAATGATGATAGTAACGCCTTCATTGTACTTGTCGTTCTTCGATCGCTTCGGCCGCAGCGACAATGTGGTCGCCGTTCGGCGCAATCTTGGCATCTGGCCACGTCAGTTTACGACACGCCCAGCTCTTTTATGTACATTTTCAGTCGTTGCAGGTGTGCCGCCTCGTTGGCTCGTGCGAAGGCATCGAATTGCGTGGTAAGGCATTTGTGTCCAGTTTCCATGCGATAGATGTAAGAGAGGAGAATTGGATCAGGATGGTACATCTCAAGCTTTGGCCAGAAGAGGATCTGGTACAGCAGGGCTGTACCATCATGGGCGCGGGGGTTGAAATGGTACAACGCTGCTGTACCATCTCAGATATAGTGGGATAGAAGGAAGCTCACCCCTCCATAACAGCGCCAAAGGGCCGCAACTGCTGAGTATTTGATCAAAAGAGAACAAGCGCCCGCAGCGAAAACCCCAATTAATGCATTGCCATGGTACCATCCTGCACATTGTGGGTGAAATGGTGCATTGTTGTCGTACCATCCTACATATTTTGAGCGAACTGGTACAGTGCCGTCGTACCAGCTCAGATGCGCACACCATCTAGACATCCACACTCCTGCGATGATGTCGACCATCGCAGCTGCTCAGTTGACTTATTTACACCAGCTTGGGGCTGATGCAGCGATACAAAACTGTCTTGAAATTTCCGGCTGTAGTGGTGCAGATGCGTCGTACCATTTCAAAAACTATGCTGGAAATGGTACAGCCTGGCTGTACCGCCTCAGAACGGCACACGGATCCAAAGCACCCCCCTTATTTCAACACTGTCAAATTCGCGCACCCATCTGATCATTCTTATGTATCCGTGCATGTTGTTCCACATATAAGCTTGAGGAGATATAATCCGTTCGTCTAGGATGGTACACGGGCGCCCAGCCAGAATGACATTCGAATGCATATCGAGGACTCGGACGTGATGAACCGTCGGAGCGTCCTTATGGGAAGTTTCTCATCACGGCAAGTTGGTAGGAGTTACGCTATTCCACGATCGCGGCGCAGGGGTGTTTCTGCATCTCTTTGGGCTGGGGGTTGATGCGACCGCAAAGAATGAGAGCATTCTGTTCTTCATGGGACTTTTGGAGAATGAGCGAAACACACGATATCATAATCAACACTGAAACTCACCAGTCTGTCCTCATCATAACATCCTCGGCCTGTACCGAGAGCGGCGCCGCATACATACTGGCAGCCACGGTCGCTGAGCTGCTAGTCTGCAATGCTGGCAGGACTTAGCCGATAGCCGTGCAGGTAATTGAAATGTGAATCGAATGAGATCGCCGCCAAGATGCAACTACATTATCGAGGGGATGCCTCTGACATTATTCATATCACATCATAACACGTGCATATATCATCATTGCAGCATGAGCAATCCGTCGCCCACTCCATATCCATGTCGCCGGAAAAGAAACACCCTGTCATACATGTACCGAGCATCGTACTTTGATGCTCGCACCCAACGTTTGCTGCGGCGCCTTCCAAGACCACCCACTGTAGCTGACGCCATCATGTTCGACGCTTCGCGCAACAGTAGCAGACATCGCATAAGTGAAAGCCCAAAGCTCGGCACTGGCTCAGGAATGATTCAATGCAGCAGAATCCTTCTCAGAGACCAAGCGCAGCTGACGCTGCAACGCAGCGTTCTCTCGCTTGTAATCGCACATCCGATCGCCCAGCTCAGCGAGAAGGTCACAGACGTTCGTCCGCAACGACGCCAGAGCTTCCCTGTCGCCATGCTGGGCTGCAGCGCGGGCTGTCTCGACAGCCTGACGCTTCTCTTCCACTTTTGCCCGTAGACCGAGCCGCATATGGGCGTACTCCTCATCCGCTTCGAACACTGCGAGTGCAGCCTCCTGCTTCTTCAGATCGGCGGCAAGCTCTTCAACGCGTGGTGCGGCACCGGCACCGGCTGTCAAGTTCTTGACAATTTTGTGTGCAGCCTGGACTTCTGCCATGAGATCGGTAGCTTGAAACACCGCTTCGGCGTAGTAAGCCAGGGCCGTGTATGTCTGGTGTACGGCTTTCGACAAGTCGAGCGTGATCTTTGAGGTGTTGGTAGTAGACCAGGAGGCGACATCCGTCTGAGCTTGTACGATGGCGGCGGACTCACATTCAGCAACTGTTCGGATGTCGAAATGTTCCAGATTGCTGGACGCGTCAAGTTCGCGGCAGACGGTGGCTTCAGTGATCCATTCCCAGAAGCTCAGCGTAAGCTGCGCGGGAACCTCTCGGCCAAGACACAGGTGAGTGGCAGCTCCGGCAACGAGAAGACGACTTCGCTGAGTGGCAGCAGCAGCAACATCTTCATCGTGGCCCAGAGCAGGACTGAGCATGTGCACGACGCTCCTTGTGTACGCATCGCTCGAGGTTGTGTTTCCAGCAGGTGTTCGCGGCGAGAGTTCGTGCAGCCTGTGAACTACTTGCTGCACCAAGCGCCGGTGTCCTACATCATCTTCATCGTCGTTCTCCGAGCAGTACTCACTGGCTTCCAGTGTGACGTGGTTGAAGTATAGCAAGCGCCAAGCTTGATCATGTCCCAGCTTTTGATGTCCCTGCGTTCCTTTCTCGACTTCGTGGCATGCTGGAGGCTCAATGAGGGCGCAGTAGCTCCTCGTCATGCGGACGGTTCGAGACGACAGTTTCGCGAGGAGTGCGTCGGCGGTACCGCCCACGACCTCGACATCAGAACAAGCTCTGGTGAGCACCGTCACCCAGTTCGTTAGGTGTTTGTCGGCGATGGAAGCGGACTGTGCGCTCGGTGAGGTGATGAGCGACGCTCGTGGTCGCTTAGGCCGGGGCGGCATCGCGGAGAGGTCGTCAAAGTAGCGGCGCTTGTGAGTCGGCATGAGGCGCTGAAGTGGTAAAGGTGATGGCGGTGGAGATGCCAGGTCCGTTGGGTCAGCAGGAACGGCAGTCTTGTCGATGATGGTACATGTAGATGTTGTCGTGTTGATGGTTGTGTCGATGGTTGTGTTGTTGGTAGGATGAAGCCGGCTTAATGCGTCATTGGTTAGATGGGGACTGCTCAATAATGAGTCGCGGGGTAGAGGGAAGGCGAAGTGCGAGTCGAAGTCGAAGAGCGATGCGTCGTCACCGTCAAGGTCCGTCTCGGCCCGGCGACCGATGTGCGACTCGAACATGTCTGATTCCTCCGTGTTGTCCTCCTCCGATCGTTCATTACATGTATTGGCGTTTCTCTGATCAACGTCATCGTCAGTGGTCGTGTCGTCCTCGTTGTTTGCATTGACATCATGTCCATCGCCATCGTTGCCCTGAGAGTCACTGTCAGAATCGTCGACATCCTGCTCTTCATGTCCGCGGCCCTTCTCTACCGTCCAATCCGTCTCATTGCCATCGTCTCCGACATCGCCTGTCTGTGATTCTGTCTCGACAAGCTCTTCCAACATTCCTAGTAGCGTCTCGTATAAGGTGTCGACGTCAAGTCTCAGCCATTCCGCCTTCCTCGACACGTTGCGCGCGGCGCGCGGCGGCAGTATGCCACGCTGACGGTCCTTTGCGATCGCCTGTATCATCTGCAGGACTCGGCGCCCGTTCATCGTTCCGGGGACTTGACATTTCTGCAGCGTCTGTAGGAATCTGCGGTTGCTAAGCATCTTCTCACCAAACATACCAAACGCGTCGAGTTGAGGCAGTTGCCAGAAGGCGCTGCTTTCGAGTTGCTTCAGCAGGGAGAGACATCGCGCGCGATCCTGCGAGTTGCCATCTGCCTTGATACTGGCATGGACTGCCTTGAGCAACCGCTGTTGATCGTTCGCCGCGAGTTCCTGTGAGAGACCGAAGGATTGGGTCGCTTCGTGACGCTGCTGCCACCATGCTCGGTACTGCTCCAAATTTGTACCATACGCAGACTCGACGATATTTGCTGGCGGCCGGCGGAGGCGGGCCATGGTTGCTATAACATGTCACATGTCGTACGTTGTTGTTGTTTCGGTGATCGTCGCGTTAGCGTGCATGTCACCATTAGTGATGTGATGTGCCAGGGCCCCTTGGCACATTATGACACATCACGTGGCAGTCTTAAGTGAACACTCGGCAGGTTAGGGTTGATTTATCTCAGATTCAGACGCTTCTCACATGGCTCTACGTGATGTCATGTCTAAATAAGATTGCACACTAGTTTAGATTCGGACTCCCAGCAGCCATCTCCACATATTATCAGATATCAGCCAATCGGTAGTATGCGGTGAGCAATCGAGTCATGGCTGAGTAATCTTGTCACATGTGCCATGTGTCGTGTCATGACACATGATGTGCCATAAATCGGCCATGACACATGCGTCTTCACATCACTAGTCACCATGCGCATGGCCTACAGCCGCAATTATTTGTGGGGCAGACAGCCCAATGATAGTTAAGGTTGGTCTGGCACGTGGGCGGGTCGGCTTACTTTCTTGTTTCGAAAAGCTCGGCACATACCGAGAAAGCTTAGTTTGTGCTGAAGGATCAGTTCCAGCTCCACCATCACATCACATCACCACGGCCTCGATCTCTGCCACGTCCACGTCCGCGCCGATGCGGGTTGCGACCACCTGGCAGCTGACGACTTCTGGTAGTACGAATGCCGCCGCCGCCGCTGCGTCAACGATCGCCTAGGTCCCTAGCGCCAACCGAAGTCCTGGCCGCGCCTGGAATGTCGTCACTAGAAGAAACGTTCTACTGGGATTGGACTTGAGGCTCCGCGGCTTTGGCAGTCGGTTTGAAGATTCAACTACCAGTAGTGATAACGGAGGCTCCAGTAGCATCAGATGCTAGACTCTCGTTTCCTTCGTCAAGATGACTCTCCTTACGTGTGAGGCGTAGTGAAGTAGTGAAAGGGCCTAAGACACGCGAAGCCTGTGGCCGACGTACTTCGCTCCGTCCATGTAGGATACCTTGTGCAGCATTGGCAGCTATACCGGTCTGGGTCTTATCACGACGAGCGACGGCAGCATCGGTAGGCGTTAGGCTAGATGCGCTGGCTGCAAGCTTAGCCTGTCTTTGAGCCTCCTCAGCGGCGTCCTCTTTAACCTGTCTATGATCCTCTCATCTTGGCAGTCCTATGCCGCTAGTGGAGCGATACGCTTCATTTCGTTAACCAACGCATCGACCATGTCTTGACGGTTCCAACCAGCGAGCAACGGTGCGCCGGAGTCTGGCGGAAGCAACTTGGCCTTAGTGACGCCCGCATCCTTAGGATCGCGTAGGTAGCGATAGAGACGCATCGACTTCTACATCGTACGATCTGGCATGAAGAAGTTAGCGGGCACGTCGGAGAGAGGATGCTCCGACGGGTACAGCATCTCAGCCACACGTGCCTGGCACCATCGCTAGACACGGTTCAAAGCGAGCCAACCCTTGGACTTGGCTTGCAGCGCAGTCGGAAGCATTGGGCGAGGCAGAGCCATAGGTGGGTCCTTGTACAACTGGACGTTGTGATAGTTGCAGCAGTTTTGATATGTCGGTGCCGGACATGCGGTATGATGAGCACGGCCCTACAGGTTCCAAGTTCCGCATCATGTTGACGACCACCGCGTTGTCTGTTGGTCTCAACACTAGTGATGCCGATCGTGTCGCTCAGAACGGCTTCCTAGCAACTCGCGATTTCGACGACGCTATCCAGCGTAATGGCCGATATGCACGTAAGCCAGGCATGCGTGGCGACGTTTACCTCTTCATGCCACGTGTCATCGATGACAGAGAAAGCACGCCCAAGGAAGCATACCCATTGCCAGCGGCAGCGCTGAAGTATGCGCGTGGTCTGTCGGTGCTGGCCGCTAGCAACCTGTGCAACTCTGAGGCTATTGATCACCCCTTCACACCTGGTGATATACTCACAGTCAACGATGATGACGAGGATGGCGAAGATCTTGAGCTAGATGCCCAGCAGCAGCAGCAGCAGCAAGTCAGCTCAAACGACAACCGTAAGGTTCGGAACTTCGTCGAAGATAGGGCCCGCAAGAAGATCCCACTCATCTGGCGTGCATTGTGGAACATATGGCTATAAGATGAGTCTTGCCCGCCCTCTGTTCATAGGTGTGATTAGAAATCTTCGCCTGGTCTATGAAAATTGCTGAATAAGCTCGTGAGCCTGACGCAGCCCTGGCCGTCAGCTGTTAAGAACAACGCCCTCGAGACATCGCTGGAGCAAGACTCAGATTTCGACGTCAACAATACCCCCGGTACGGAAGCTGCTCGTTGGCCCGATCAAGATTGGTGCACAAAGCAGTGGCAAGAAGAGGCAATTCCTATGTGCCCGAGCTAGCGTTGTCTATGAGTCGATGCCATCGGCATATGATACCATCAAAACTTGGGGAAGGCGGCGGCGAAGGAGGATGCTGCTAGTGAGAGAGGTTGCTGCGTTGAAGACAATCCGGCGGATCCAGACTTGAAGGAGATGTGGATGCTTAGTCACAGGATCGTTGCCACGTTGTGCTTTTGTCTGGAGTTGAACTTTGCTGGTCGCACATTAAACCTAGCTCCAAGATTCTGGCCATCGCACTACATAGACGACAGACCTGACGAGGACCCCGGCCAAAAGAAAAGTCTCAAGCGTCTACGTCGAAGGAAGGGAGCTCAAAACCGGGTGCCGCCGCGATTGCTTACGTCTTATGCCTAGGAAGTGCATGTTGTAGATTGATTGCAGCTATACACAAGACTATTGCAGACAGCTGCCGCTATTTTTCTACTGGTGCGACAATACTATTCGTCTACTCACATAAGTACTTGTTCTGGAACTTCGTTGCGAAGGTGCCGTTAAGGATAGTCAACAGTAAATGGCTATCAACGAGCATTCGACATCGCTCTAGTAGCGTCGGATACTTCTAGCGATCCTTGACTGCACCCTATGACCAAGACTTGGACTCGCTCCGAAATACGGTTCACTTGCCAGCGCTGGAGCGAGCGAAGCAACGACACTCGCAGAGGGGCTCACGTATGGCCGTAGGAGGGCGTGCAACACAGCAGCTGGCAACGGGACACTTGTGGAACCCATAGGCAAGCTTCACGCGAGTGATCAGGCCGCTGCGTTACCCTCATCCGTACGCCATGAACCTAGCTTCCACGATTCGAGATCGTATATTCGGTAGCGAGCTTGATCATAGGGCTTCGGCTTCATGCGGTGGCGATATTCGTGTGCGGGAATATCGCTCGCCAAGTTCGCAGCTTCAAGACTTACGATGACTTGAGTAGGGTAGTTATGGAACAAGCCGCCTAGCATCATGTTCAACGTGCTACCGCTGCTCTAGAGGAGGAAGAAGGGAAAGAGAGACAAGACTATAAAGCAAGAGAGCAGGCTAAAGCTAATGTGCTTCTAGTTTCTAGATTCGGGTTCGTAGGTATGATAACCGTTGCCTTCGCGTAAAGAGCGCGATAGTATTGAACTTGACAGTTCTTAAAAGGAAGGAGGTTTGTAGCTGGAATGTTAGGTGAGTAGGACTCGTAAAGGCTTCTAGTAAGAGAGACGCAGACCCGAGTTCGCGAGATTAATTACAAGGCTCCTGCACTACAATGCGAGCAACTTTTAGTAGGAGAGACGCAGACCCGAGTTCGCGGGCTTATAATGCTCCTGCACTGTCATTCAAGGTATGTGAACTTTTAGCAAGAGAGACACAAAGCCGAGTTCACGGATTTTGTTTGCAGCTTCCAAAGAATCGAAGCATAGCATACTTGCCCGCGGTCCGACAGTAACCTTGGTTCCGTAGCTACACATGGCCTAGCAGGCTCATAGGTCCCCTTGAGTCTAGCGGCATTCTTGACAAGGTCAAGTCTAAGATCCAGAACAAGGAAGTCCAGCAGCGTCTTAGCACGGCCGTACCCTTACCGACTACAACATCCACAATCCTCCTTCGTGGTGGTATAAGAATCATGGCTCGATTCCAGCACGAGAAGATCGAGGAGGCCGTTTCGGCTAAGCTCGCTAACATGCAGACCGACCAAGGTCGCATTAGTTATATTAAGACTTGGTATAGAGACAATGTCGAGCCGACGCAGGATCGCATCTTCACATTATTCTATCTTTGGACATGGCTTCAGCAGCATTCGCCGGCGATAGCAGAAGAGATGAGCTCGCGGTACCAGCACTTAGAGAGCTTGGTAGGCTCAGCACGAGCCGAAGTCTCGGCCATTTCGACGAAAGTCAACGGCATTGCTTCTCGCTGGCCAGAGTGGAACTGGAACCTTGGCGAGTTTACTCCCATCTATAGTGGCAAGATGCTGGAAGGTCTGGTTAAGCTTAGCCACCATATCAAAGACAGTGAGGACGATAGGCGCAATGGTCCTCTCCTCCTCCGCCAGACCGTCGTCGAGCGACTACGAGGCAGGAGGTCCTTTGCGCAGGGAGATGCAGCGAAGCTACAAACTGCTGACATCGAAGTTGTTTGGCGCCGCCTTGGTGGCCAGACTCGTCGCGAGAAGACGATTGCTCAAGTAATGGACAGAAATCCTCAGGTGGTTCCCTCCTCGCGTTCGCCGTCTCTCTCCTCGCTGCCTGAGCAAGGTCGTGCTGGACCTACTCCTCTAGATGATGCTGCCGCCTCATCTTCTCTCCTAACGCAGTTCATTAGTGGAGCTCGCTCCTCCACTCTGACTCCGCCTCCGCCTCCTCCTTCACCTCCAACTCCTCGGCCTTCGACCGCAGCGGGTCACTTCACCGGCATGCAAGGACGTTCTGCTAGACCTATGAAGAAGCAGAAGACACAGCATCCGCTGCCGCCACCACTACCACCACCACAAGCTCCTACGTGGGCTGAGATCTTCGAGACTCAGCGCCGCCATGATGAAGCACGTCTGGTCGCCGCCACGACCGACGAAGAACGAGAGACCGCAAGAGTCGATCTCGCCGCTACAATGGCATATATGGCTGCCATGCCACCGCACTTTTCGCGGCGCACATGAAGAGCGCCCTCCTTTGACATCAGGTTGAGGGTCAGCCTTATATTACAAAAAACCTTTCACAGATGGGAAACTGTTCAAAGCCACCCCTGCGACGTACTCGCACCGTGAAGTGGTGTGGGGGCTTAATGGTGTGGTCTGACGATACGATATTGACGTCGACTAGCCAACCAAGACGAGTACAATGGACAAAGAACGCATCGAGGGAAGACAACGTGCCTAACGGCGATGCATGTCATGATTCAGGATTGATGCAGCTTCAAGCATAACCTGACGTTGAACAACACTATTCGGATCTTCGCCTTAAGCAGAGAACGCGATGTTCACTCAAATGGAGAGACTGCGTTTCTAACGAATATACACCGCGGTGCGCCACTCAAGACCTCGATAAGACAAAACAACATTCTCTTCTAAGAAGAAAGTCATGAATGCCGCAATCTCAACGGAACACTGCATCCCGGCTGAACATACGGCGGAGTCCTGCTGGCGATGCTCTGTGCTAGCCGATAGGCGTCGGACACATATTACAGCACATCGGACGGAGCTTATGGCAATGTTTCACTCCCGTCGGCGGCCTGCTTTCAATCTTCATACACTCTACTCTTCTCCTAGAATCGCGTAGCGCGAGTGAGACTGTCTAAGGCAGTGGACAGAACCTACTGAAGGACTCCTTTCTCAACTTAACTCTGCTTCTGCTCTCCTTCTGCTTCGCGACATATGCTCTTCGACCTCTTATTGTCGTGACAGCAAGCGGTTATACAGACAAGACGGCTCTGCTTAGCCTAGGGATGGCTCTTTGTCCACGGACTGGCTTCGACCTGGCTTTGGGCATAGTGGTTCTGCCTACACGGATAGAGGGTAGAAGGTCTCACGGCCGAGCTAGGCGGCTTCGTGCAGAGAACAAACAAGGGGTGGTATGACAACTGCTCTATCAGTTTCTCTCCGTTTTGGTATACATAGCAGAGACCTGGCAGCAAAAGCGATCAACCTTTGGACACATCGCCACCAGACAAGGCAGCCCTGTCTCGACAAACAAGGAGAGATCCGTAGGAACACTGCCATATCCACTGGACTTCTTCTTTCTAGCAGCCTTGCTAGAATTGGTAAACGATCTGTATGCGCTCCTTAAACTTAAGGGGCTCCCATATCTGCCTGAGGTTCGAGGCAGTCCTGTGGCTTGCGTGCAGGTGCGATCCCGTACTCAAGTTGATGTTGCGCAACTACAACCTGCAACTCCTCCGTTAGTAAGCATTCGACTTCCAGCTCCAGTCTACCCGATGATCCCCTCAAAACATGAAGTTGACGTTGCGAAACCACGCCAAATCGCACTACGTGACGTACACATCACGCGCACGAGATTATGGAGTCGGCATCCATTACCAAGCGCATCATTCGCTGCCCACAAGAAGTGAAAGAGCTTAACGACGTATACGACGCCAACAGACTACCGCTTCACAACCGAAACACTGCTTCACTTATAGCGACAACCCACTACCACCATCCAGAGATGACTCCAATTCCACTAACACCAAAACCAAAAACTCCCGACCCACCACGCGCACCACGCGCACCATCATCACCATCCATCGAGAACATCCGGCCCTCGTCGCTCGCCTCAACAGACGCCGTCATCGCTTTCAACGACCTCCTTGCCCATCGTCGATACCCTATCACCACACTTGCGGACGCGTCGGAGTGGGAGACACGGATGTGTAGTAAAGCGAAGGTGCTGCTTGGGAAGGAGACTGAGGAGAGATGGGGGAGGGAGGTGAAGACGGCTGTGAAAAGTTTATGGGCCGCTTTTGAGGGGCTGAAGGAAGAGGCGAGGAGGAGGGGATGGGTTGGTGAGGAGGAGGAGGAGGAGGAGGAAGGGAACTAGGCGAAGCAGGAGGAACGAGTAGGAGCGAGCGGGAACGATCAGGAATAATGTAAGTAGAAGGTAAGTGTTGTCATTGCCATCCCTCCTGTTCCTCGAACCCTGCGACCTCTTTCGCAACATGAACTGGTCTTAGATGGGCATCTACTTGCTACTAGCTGGGCGGCCACTCTAATAGCGTGACCGCAACAGCAATGTCTTGCCGCTCACACTCGGCCCACAAGGGAGCAAGACAGGTGAAGTCCTTCACCTGCTCAACCATTTCTGCAGCCACTTGATGCCGACGAGGCGGTTGACACGCCCGAGGGCAAGGCCACGCTTTGCGTATCAACTCTCTGTGTCATTGGTACTTGCCGTAGCAGCAGGAGAAATCTGGCATGCTTGGCCCTGGTGCGACATTATCGTGTCGCTTCTGCTATACGACAGTCAGCGAGCGTGGCAACCTAGATGTTGAGTTCGACGATTTACGCTATCATGACGAGAATGAGCGCATTCGCGACTACATGGCGACACCTTCGAGCCCAGGACGCAAGACGTAGGGACAAAAGTACGGTATGCTGCCAGCTCCTCCGCCGCTTCAGCGCATCTCACCGACACTGGACGCACTCATTACCCACCCATCAGAGCCAGCCTACTCTGAGTATCAGGGCATGTCTAAGATGTTCCGTACACTGCTGCTGAGATGAGGCTCTCATCAAGAAACACCAGCCAAAGTATGGCAAAGCCTTCCGTCAGTTTCCACGTCCACCTAGCTGGAACAGATTGCAGTCACTCGGTCCACCACCTTGAGAGTTACAGCTTGTCAGAGCACGACCGTTCCTCGTGCGAGATCCCTATGGTGGAGAGAATTCAGCTTGACGACAACGATCTACATCAGCGGCGTCGAGACGCTGTTCGGAATTCAGGTAGCAAGCCCAGCCCCGCGATCAATGTTGTCTTTGCTTACTTGCAGCGTGTCTATAAGACAGCCACATTTGACGAGATCACGATCACTGCTGTCCTGGCGCGTATCTTCGCTGCTCTCGCTAGATCTAGAATGCAGCTCATGTCTCAGAAGAGCAGTCTTCAGGAGCGCGTTGACTACACAGGTGAGACGGAGACTATGTACAAGCTGTTCTAAGAGCTTATGAAATGCGGCGCTGAAGCTGCCTCTAGAACCCATACACTAAGGACGTCACGCGCCAGTCTCAACCTCGTGGCCAGTCTCAAGTCCGTAGCTAGTTCGTAGGAGTCGCAGCAATTAGAGGCTCAATCTTAGCAGCCACAGACTCCGAAGACCAAGACGTCTAAGAAGATGCGCAAGATGGCTGTCCGCCCGAATATCCACATTGTCCAGCACTCCGATCAGACTATTGCTGAGTTTGCAGCTACGGCCAATGTCTACGTCCTCCAACGTGATTTCAAGCACAAGGAGGCTAAGCGCGATGTTATGTCCACCAACCACCGTAATGAGGAGCGCAACTTGTTTGAACAGCAAGGCCTCGCTATGACGCTTCGGCTAAGCCTTAAGGGCGAGGTGTCCAGAGCCTTTTTGACAAGATGCCGAAGCTCTTCGACGTGGTCTTACCTCGCGCTGAGCGTCAAGGTCTTGGTAGTACCCAGGACGACGATACTGTAGCCCTTACCTTCTGCGATGCGAGCATGAGATCTTGACTATCGGCAACCAGCACGTCAACATTGACACTGGTGAGCGCCTGCTTACATACTACTGCCATGATTTCCTCGAGCTCCCAGTAAAGAACAGCCAGATGTTTGGCAATCAAGTCCCTCCTCCCTTATAGTAGAAAACTTTAATACAACCTACAGCAGGCGTGACCCAACGACTACAGCAAAGCGAACGCAGTCGTCTTATACTCCAATCCGATCAAGTACTTTAACCGCTTTGGCTTCGTCGACACTACCTCTCAGCGACGTATTGTGCTCCGTCCAGAGAACTTCGTGCAGTGGCGTAGCAAGAGGGGTCGTATCAACCACATCTTCACCTACAAGACGGTCCAAGGCTAACCACTGTTTATGCGCATCACTATTGTCAAAAGACAACCGAGCCAGACCCATAGCTGGCTTTGCCGATCTACCAGATAACTAACCAGCAGAACACTATCGGCTTGCCTAACATCATAAGCAGCAAACTGTACATGCTGCCTGTCAACATCGTAGGCATGAAGATATGGAGGAAGACAGGCACGCCATCCGCTTATTGCCTTATCCTAGACAACAATTAGGGTCTCTAGGCACTTCAGTCACGCGATGCTTTTGTCATCTTCGAGCGAGGCTCGCACCAAGGCAGATCGATCCTTGCTCGGCAGTGTCGCAGGACTCCACTAGGTAGGGAGATTATTATCCGAAAGTGAGTCGCTCAACTAACCAGCGTACAGCTTATCCAATGGAGAACCCCTATGAACGACTGTCAGGTATGTCACAGGCCGTAGTGGCTGCCGAACACGCGCGACCAACACATGCGTAGATTGCAGACGTATCCATTGTATACCCAGCACACGTCGACTAGGTACGTTGCCATCTCCAGACCCAAGACAGAACAATATTGACCAGAGCATAGGCTTCTTTATCCGCATTCGCAGCTCTTCGATTGCTTGGTATGTCTGCGCCTCCGCCTTCTCGCTCTTTACTTCTAATGACAGAGACAGTGCTACGTGACTGCTTCCGAGGTCTGCTGCCATCTGCGCAGAACTCTGAGCTTGTTTCGAGTCCACCAACTATCAGATTCTGGCTACTGCCAACATTGTTCACAGACTCCGCTCTTGCCTCTAAGCCCATCACCTAATTCACCAAATCTATTCACTAACCGATGGATCATTCGTGCGAGACTATGCTGCTGCAACTGGGACCTCGACTGCGATTACGACTCACCTCTCTCCCTACGGGTCGAACCTAATGTGTATGTTTGCCTTCACGCACCTGCACACAAGCCGGCTCTAGACCCTAAGGTCATACGTTGCGCATGATTACGTGGGAGCGCAAACCCGTAACAATGCTGCTACGTGTAGATTAGTATACTATCTTTAGCTTCAACTACTCCTCTCTTCTTCTCCGTTCTTGACCCCCCCCCCTCTCCTCCTCCTCCTCCTCTTCATCCATAGTAGCCTCACGTCGTCTCCGATGCTGATGATGATGCCTCCTCCGACACTCCTCCCTATCCCTCAACCGCGGCATTCCCCAAAGGATATGGCCCCCATCCGGCCTCGAAGGTATCCGCGACAGATTATGCCAATTCTGCTGCTGCTTCTTCTCTGCTCTACCATTGGTTCCTCTACCCATTACAGTAGCACCGGTAACCCGCGCTTTTACATACTCCCTCCACTCCTCCTCGACACGTTCCTCCCATGCCCAAGTCCAGCTGCCGCCTTCGTCCCAGTGCCAGCGCACGCTGGGCGGGGCGGAGGAGGATAGCCAGAGGGTTTCTGCTAGGGTGTTGTAATGCTTGATGCGGGCATTGCGGAGGCTATGGATTCTGTTGCCGCCGGAGGAGGAGGTAGGATCATGTGCCGCCATTAACAAGTTTGAGTTGCCGTCTGGTTGGTGCTGCTCATCGCCGTCATCGTCGTCGTGCAGCTCCGGTAGCGGCAGCAGCAATGGAAGCCTTTTCAGCGTCCAGGTGCAAGCAGCATAGCGCATCGTGGTCCCGTTGGCAAAGGTGTCAGTACGGAGGGCGTATGCTGCGTCGTTAGCGATCCAGGCCACAGTCGCGCGATGGAGAGCTGGGACGGCGGCGGCGAGAGTGTCGTGTAGGAGGGAGTGGCGGTGTGACTGGAGATCGTGCTGGAAAGCTTCGAGACGGCGGATGCGGGCTAGGAATTCAGGCTGGATAGAGACGGAGAGAAGCTCCAGGAAGGCGGCGTGAGCGAATTGCTGGTAGTGTACTGTCAGCTGTTCATGGTCGAGGAGATGATCCGTTGCTGCTAGGTCACGCGGTGTCGGGTCCCCTTCCTGCTTTAGACTATTCAAGATAGGAGGATGTCGAAAATTTTGTCTCGCAGACTGGGCGAACATGGCGTCGAGCGATCGCAGGGTATCGGTCAGCTGTTGCGCAGAAAGAGCCTCTAGGAGGGACAGTAGTGGCAACGCTCGACTCAGGTAGTGCAGCTCTAGGGTAAGGAACGTCTCCCATGGATCGAGCACGTTCTCGCGTACATGTGTCGAGAGGTATGGATATCGGAGCCGGCAGTAGACGGCGTTCATGGCAGGCGGCCATCTTCTTTCCCAGCAACGGGCGGCATCTCGAAACCACCCAAGTGTTTTGCCATCTAGTAGTATCGTCATGGATGAGTGATCGTCGATGAAGATATCGTCGTCGCCGTCGTTGTCGTTATCGTATGCCATGTCCTCGGCCCAACCATTTGCATGACGGAGGCGGGTAAGAAGGTCGACATTATCGAAGTTCCGGCGCTGGTTCTCTCGAACGAGCCGGATGAGTGCCTCGTGAATCTCTTTATACGACTGTGTCGAGTGCGCAGGCTCCGTGGCAGCGATGTAGGGTGGGTCCGCGAGCCAGTCCAGCCATTTCGAAGGCAGCATCCTGGCAATTCGATCGAATGCTTCCTCGTCGGCAGGGCGCACCCACGCAGGAAGGTGGAATAATGATGATGCAGCTGTGACGACCTCCTCTCGCTCCTGGTGTTGTCGTTGGTGGTTCTGCGCAAGAGCGTGACGACAGGTGAGGTAATAATAACGATAATATGCAGCGAAGAATATGATAACCAGCAGCGGCCCGATGAGCCTGCCCATCTTCTTAGTTGCGAACATGGTCATCGTCACTGTTTTGCTCCTCCAAAAAGTAGTAATGTCTTCAGTCGCTGTCGATACAGATCCTACTATAGTAGCTGCAGCAGTAGAGTCCATCGCATCAGTAGCTGTATCATGACCTGCTACAAAAATGCCGTAATGCCCATCTCCTTCGATCGGGTGCTTGGATTTCGACTTCCACTCATATAGCAGCGATGCCTGAATCAAGTCGTGCTGGTACGCCTCATCATCAACAAAGCCTTGTGTCATCGCGCGCGCGCGCGCGTGTGTGTGTGTGTGTGTAGTCGAATGATATTCAATGCTGGGGGTGGTGAGGTAGGGTTATACTCGAGAGAGGCATATCAATATTGTGGAGGTGTAAGTAAGTAAATTAGGCTTTTTTCCGTTTGCGGAAGTCTTCGATACAAAGAAAACACGGCTGCTGCCCCGAAGGTTATTATTATGCCGAGCGAGTCCCAACGCCTTTCACGCGCGCGCTGTGCCGTTATACAGCGAGCAAAACTTGAGAAGTCGAGGACTATTGGCTAAAATGCCTGTCTCAAAAACGTACATGTTTATTATTGACACTCGGATAATAATTCATGAGGGGATCCCCGAAACTCGGTCTCGGGTCAGATCCCTGCCCATTCCCCTGGCAACGGGCCGACAAGGAATCCAACCATTGTACTGGAGAATGGTATGACATTATGTCATTCAACGTTATTGTTTCTGCAAAGTCAGAGTCGTTCATCTGCCTTTTCCCCGTCAACCATTCGCCTCATTCCTGATTCTCATCGTAGCCAGCCGGCTCCATAAAATTCGCACTAAGGAAAAACTCCCATCTTGACTTGGCTCCTTCGCAATCTGCCTTGTCTATCGATCACTGCTGCCGTTGCGCGCTCTGCCATATCATCGATCAATCACTGCTACCATTACCACGCGCTCTTGGTCTCTCTGCTCAAACCTCGCAGTAGGTGAGGTTGCGACCTTCAGGCCCATACATGGTCTGGATGCGGCCTGAACGACGAAGACCGACTCCAGTGCCTCCAGCAGTGCCGGGCTTGGCTGCTGTGGAAGTCATGGCGCGACCCGAAGCAGTGCCGATAACGGTCACGGGTGTTCCCTTGAGCCAGTTCTTGACAATGGGCTTGACCTCCTTTGGTGCTGGAGTGGGCTTGGCGGTGGAGGAGGCGTTGGCGGGACCGCGATACCTGTCGAGGATGGCCTGGTAGTCGGTGCCAGTGTATGCTGGAGCTGGACCAACAGCGGCAGCGGGCTTGGCCTTTGGTGCTAGGGTGGCCTTAGGGGCGGTAGTAGAGGTGTTGTTGGCGGGACCCTGATGATACTTGTCAAGGATGGACTGGTAGCCGGTGTAGGTTGGAGCTGTAGCAACAGCGGCGTGCTTAGTCTTTGGTACTAGAACAGCAGCAGTGGTGTCGACGAAGCTCTTGGCCAGATACTTGTTGACGATGGAATGGTGGTCACCTATCTGGACAGTGTCTCTCTTCCTGGCGTGGACGGTGTGGTCCTTTGCAGCTTTCTTCTGCTGGACGTGTGTTGTTGGGGGAGGGGATGGCGGTGGTGTGATCTCGGCTACCCGTGGTGACTGAAAGCTGAATGGCTGGGCTGCGAACTTCTTCTTGCTAGAAGAAGCCGCGCCACCGAGCTGGGCGTTCTGCTGCTGCGCATGTGCGGCCGCAATCTGGTCTCTCAAGGACTGCAGATAGGATTCCATCTCGGCACGTTGGCAGTCAAGGGCAGCCGCCTCTTGGTCGGCCCTGGCTTGCTTTGCTGCGATGCGCTGAGATTGGGCAGCACATCTGGCTTCGAAGTCTTTCTCGGTCTCCAAGAAGCGCTCGATCTCCAAGCGCTCACCCTCCAAGCGCTCATCCTCCAAGCGCTCACCCTCCAAGCGCTCATTCTCCAAGCGCTCACCCTCCAAGCGCTCATTCTCCAAGCGCTCACCCTCCAAGCGCTCATTCTCCAAGCGCTCACCCTCCAGACGGGAGGCCTCCAGCTCGTTGTGAAGGCGCTGCGACTCCAGACGCTGATTACTCATCATCAGACGATAGGCCGCGGCTTGGCAATTGGCCTCGTTGGTCGTGGTGGCCTCATTCGCAGCCTTAGTCGCAGCCTCAGTACCTTCCCGCGCTCCGTCCGCAATGTCCATCGACTGCTGCTGCTGCTGCTGCTGCTCCTGCTCGAAGTCGGAGTCTTCGTAGTCGGAGTGTCTGTCCTCGACAAAGGCCACAGTCTGGCGGACCAATGCAGCAGGGGCGATGTATGGGCGGTGGAGCGGCTCGCGGTCGATCCTGTCGCGAGGCGCCATGGCATCAAGGTTGGCCGCATCGTCGAGGGGGGTCTTGCCGTAGACGAAATGCTCGGTCCAGCGAACGGTCCACGCCTTCCAGGTGGCGGTCCAGACGTGGGTGGCGGGATGTTGCACCTCGACGAGCCCCGGGCGCAGCTTGTCGGTGTTGACGTTAGTGCGCACCCAGGCCAGGAGCTTGGTGCACAGCGGCTCGAGGAGGGCCGTGTCCCGCGTCGCACCTTCCCAGCCCATGCAGGCGATGAAGTCCAGCATCTCCGCGGCGTTGCGGGGCAGGGCGTGCGCAGAAACCTGCCGTGCCGCACACCAGCCGATGGCGTGCGCCTTTTGCTCGGGCGAAAGAAGCATTCGCCGGCCGTGACGGAGGTCGCCGTCGGTCAGGTTGGCGTACATGGTGGGGATGTCGTCCATGTCTGTCAATGAAGAGCTGCGGTCAAGCTGTTTCGCAGATGTTAATGAACTCACCTTTTTTGATGTGGCTTAGGTGTATATGTATCTCTCTCTATATATATATGTCTCTCTATATATCGCACATCATCTTCTTGTAGATACAGTATCCTCACCTCACCTCACGTCTTGCGCCGGACCACTGGTGACTGGCGACTGGCGACTCACGAACGGTCAGACACGAAATGCATGCTCCCGTGTGTCTATCGATCCATCAATATTGATGAGATGCGCGAGGTGGATTGATTAAGTAATATTGATGCATGGATGTGGACCACAAGAACGTTGAACCCTGACTGACTAACATAACCTGCGAACGGCTGCAGGGATCTTTCATACCACCACTAACTCTCACTGTTCAATGTCGCCTCCTGCTGGAACAGACAGACAGCCACGGCCGACATAGCATTGATGTGTTCAATGTGCACGTCGCATGATCCATTCCATTCACGCTTCACATCTCGACATGATCCATTCCATTCGCATCTAACAACACCTCCACCACCACTATACATGCCACCAAAAGAGCAGCAGGCACGCAGATTACACGACTTGTCTCACTCTCTCACGAACCCGCTCCACAACGACTGAACACACCTGCTTGCCATTCTTTTAGGGTGGTGATGATGATGTTGAGGACTGACTCCTTCCCTTTCCTTCGACCTCACCGCCATCGATCACTGCCTGGATCGACCAGAACACGCACGTCGTCTTGTCATTTACACACACACACACTCTCCCTCTCAACACACCTCCCTCCTCCCCCCACATAGAGTCTACCACCACCGCCACCACCTTCTATTTACCGAAAACAACATGACCCTCTCACCTTCGCGGAAGAGTACAATCCCCAATCTCACAACGCTACAATTCTCCATCTATACTGCCCTCCACGAGAAACTCACCCGAGCGGCCGGATACCTTACCCAGTCCGCCCACTCCCCTTCATCCATTACCTGCGGGCTACCATGCTGCGGCAACCGCCTCGGTCCCGCCAAGCGCCACGCCATCGCAGAGCGCCTTACAGATTTGATCCACTACGTCCAGATCCAGACCAAGAACAAGCATGGCTTCGATTTCGCCCTAGCACGCCTGTGGAGCTTGTTGTTGTGTCCGACTCATGTTGCCGCAGGAGAGAAGCGAGGTACGCCGAAGGAGTGGGTGGGGGATAACGCAGCTTGGGACGTTGTGGAGGCCATTGTGGTGCGGGAGCTGGCACAGCCTGGCCAGCAGCAGGGGAACAACAATGTCGACAAGGAAATGTTGGGTCCTTCGATCGATGAGCGGATGGTAGGTCCTTCAGGAAAGGGCAAGAAGCGCTCGCTCGGTAGTGATGAGAGTGTCGGTGTCGGTGTCGGTGGCGGCGACGGCGTTCACAGCGGCAGCAAAAAACGCCGTGTGCCTCAGCAGATCGCTAAGCAGATCAACATGAAGGAATCCAATGGTCGCACGCCCAGCGCGGAGCAACAAAGCATGCCTGTGCTTGACGATCCCTTCGTCACTCCACCACCAAACAGCCGCTCAGCCACCACTTTCGCCACCCCACCAGCCAGCCGCACATCGTGGTGGGTGAACGCAAACCCATCATCAACAACATCAGCTCTCGACGACCCCTTCACTGGCGTTCATCCTTCCACCAACGCACCACCAGCCTGGATGCTAACGCTACCCACCACCACAGCTATGAACGTGCCAGCTACTATTTCCACTCACAAAAACAACCACCACAACAATAACCACCACAACAACAACAACAGCACCTTTCACACCTTTAACACCCCACCGACCAGCCGCACAACGTCCAGTTCTACCATGACCCCAAAATCGCTGCCGACACAGCCAACCTCACCTGTCGACGATGAGTACAACACAGCAGCAGCGACCGCAGCCGCAGCCGCAGCATTGGTTGGGCAAACCCAAACCGCTCCTTGCTGGTGCTGGTGCTGGTGCTGTTCCTTCATTCCAACCCAAGGATGGGATATCGAGGCTGAGACCGGCCTGTGCTGGGAATGCTTAGTGGCCGTATTCCAGCAGTCCGGTGTACCTGACCAGATCAACGCTGCGGCAGCAGCCCAGGTTCGTTGGAGCGGCGGCGGCGGCGGAGGAGACGCAGACGGTGATCGAGATGTTGTTGTTGGCGCCGCCCAGATGGAGGAGGAGCCTACTATTGTTGCTGCTGCTGAGCTACTGGAGCCGAGGGTGAGGGCGAAATTTGATGTGAGTGCGATTTGACTAGAATGAGAGGGAGAGAGAGAAAGACACACAGAGAGAGAGAGGGAGAAACAGCACGATGGGCAATGAAGAGAATGATGTTCATGATTTGAAAACGAACACGATTGAAATGACGGCAATATGGGTGGGCAATGAACGAAAGTGAAGAGGCAAACGACGAAAACTGGGATGACAGCAAGCAAGAGTGTAATGAAAATCCACGCACAAATCAGTTTCTGATAGCAATCTAGACAGAAAGGAAAAATGGCAAAAGACTGGGAGAACCAGACGTTTTCCAGGAAATACAAGAGAACAGATGTCAGACGCGCATCTCACGGAGATGACGCTCGAGACCTGGACGCATTCGGAGGAATGTGCCGAGATGTAGGTGGACCGTGCGCCTCCAGATGGCCGTAAGCAGACAAACGCATCAGAAGTCGTGTTTGACATGTTCTTTTTGTCGGCAACGATACAACAATCACGGTCCCGATCAATGGCGAGCGACGTGCAACGCTGCGTTATCCGCGAGGTCGAGACGCTTACCACGTACGGAGAATCCTTGCTCGTCCTATGGAAGCGCGCGCATCAACGGCCAAAGCAACCATTATCACCGAGCGCCCTGGAGTGGACCGCAAACACGTACGCGCGATCGCTGGAAGTCCAGGCAGAGCAATGTCGCAACCGTCGACAGAGCCTGATCAATTCGCATGACGGGCGACAGTTCCTCTCCAAGGACATCATCCAGCGCGCCGCTGCTCTCGTGGAGAGATGGGAAGCAGCATTGCACGAGGCCAGTAACAAGACCAGTTGGGAAGCAGCACAGCTCAGCAAAACCAAGGATGATGGCAAGCAGCTAAAGGTACCCTGGCTGGGTTCGTGGCGGCGTATGCTGCTTACAGTCGTCTCTGCGATGATGATAGTGTTGCTCACGCTGTACGCCACGCTGCATCAGCCGATACGTCCCGTGTATGCGTCTCTCGCTCTTGACCTAGACGGGCAGCCGACGGCAGTGACGGCGGGCATCGCCGAGCGCCTTGCCACCATCGACCATGCGCTGGAGTCGAACGTGGTCGCCATGCGTGGCTTGTACCCGGAAGCGCAGCATTCTTACATCGAGGCGCAAGGCCATGTCCAGCGCGTCGGGCAGTTGTGGGTGGACAGCGCAATCTTCGACGAACCTCTCAGTAGAGACCTGGCCACGGCGACTTCTCTCGAGCAGATTGCGAGGGCGACAGGGTGGTGGCAGCGGTGGTGGGCGGGACTCGACTGGCCGGGCTGGTCGTACGTGCTACCAGCGACGTGGGCGCCGGGACGCGCTGGAGCACGCATGGCGGCGGTGCTGCAAGCGCATGAGGAAGAGAAGAGGCAATGGGCAGAGCGTGCGCGCACAGCGGTGACGCGCGGTCGACAGTGCTTAGCGGCGGCGCAGCAAGCAATGCTGCAGGCGGCGATGGTGTGGCTACCGATCGAGGCCAAGGAGGTGTCGACGGTATGGGGAGCGGCGGTGGTAGCAGCTTGGACGCACACGCACGTTATGTATGCGCAGCTACAGGAGGCGGAGGAGCGTGTTGAGGAGGATATTGGGACACAATCGAGCGTGCTAGCGGCCGTGTGGAGAAAGGGTGTAGTGGGTTTAGAAGAGGATCCGAGCAAGAACAAGAACGAGAGCAAGAACAGGAAGATGCGACAGGAGTTGCTTAGCCACAATCTACCAGCTCTCCACCAGTGGGCAGCCGAGCTCCATTCGGCCGCCAAATGCCGACTCGAGGCCGATTGCGATTGGATTTGACGATATATGTATATCTACATGCGTATATGTGGACGATAACAAACAGCGTTCCTGGGTCACGCCTTCGACCAGAGAACTCTGTCAGTCGGCTCTCCTATGCGAGGTGATAGGATAGTACGTGTAAGAGCGACGACGATACAGTACAACCTCCGAATCGAGATTGGTGGATACTACCCACGGGTAGAGACATGTACGGCGCGAAATGAAATGAAATGAATACCACTGATGATGCGATTGATCGAACACTATCGTTAACGACTGCAAGTTACTGTAAAATGTAAGATGTAAAGGGCATGCTTCGTTCAATGGTAGCCCTGCCCTGCCCTGCCCCGCCAAGAGAAGATGAGTTAACCTCGTTATCTTCATCCATTCTCTTCATTGGTTTGTCCCTCCCAGATGCACTGCGCTGGCTGCCCTTCCCCATATTATTATCATCATCATCATCATCATCATCATCGCACTCTCAATCATCTCCAGCACCTTCACGCAGTCTCGTTGGAATCGGGTAGTACTCGGCATCCTCCTTGGCTACCTGACACGTCGTCATCGCGCCCGTCGCCTCATCCACACACGCCGTCCAGTGCACCGCGACCACTTCTTCCTCTCCGCCTCGAATCCCCGCCGCCGTCGTCATCGTCGTCGCTGCTCGTCGCGTTGTTCTCGGCCAGTGCTGGTTCGCCGGCGCCGTAGTGGTGGATGCTGAGCGCGCCTGGACGATGGCGAAGAGGACAACGGCGATTACTATGGGAACGGTAGCAGGACCGACATCTCCGCTTTGGATGAATGCCATGCCAGCTCCGGCGAAGAGGATGATGGCGATGGCAAGGAGGATGGCGTTGATCCAATCCATAATGCTGTGCTTGGCTGGAGTTGGTTTGCGCTGTTGCGAGTGGATTTGAGCTGATGGTGGTGATGGTGATGCGATGTAGACGCAAACACCTTTGGTAGGTCAGGATAATGTTATGCTTGAGGGTATTTGCTTTCTTTCTTTGATTGCTTACTTACTTACTTGCCTGCTTGCTGTTGCTGCTGCTGCTACTGCTCCTGCTGCTGACGATGATTATATACCGGTCAGAAGGGTAAGGGATGGCTCTAAATCTACTCTGTGGTGGGACATCCGATCAAACGATACAGCCACAAGGTGACAAGGACTGCGGGAGGCTGCAGCATGAATCTCCCGGGTCCAAATCTCCTGTCTCCTGTCTTAGGTCGCCATCACTGACATTAACAAAAACATCAACAGCAGCGAACAGTGAACATGGAGTCGTCCGACAAGGCTATGGTCTCCGCATCGCCTAGCCCATCTCCGTCAGATGCCTCCCCTGCATCGACCGAGTCCACCATCAGCACAACGGTTCGGAGTCCAGCAATTGTAACGCGTCGAGAACAAACGCCAACGCCGACATCACCACACGACGGTACAATGTCTCCCGAGGACGCCACAGCTCTCACAGAGGCAGATCTGCCAGACACCCTGTCTCCCGAAGACGTCACAGTGCCCATAGAGGCAGAGCTGCTGCGCATGGTAGCGCAGCATCGAGGCACCCTCATGGACAGTGATGACGAGGACGGAGACGGAGTGGACGACCAAGAACTTGCGCACCAGGAAGGAGCCGTGGGCAATGGTAAAGGCGCAGAAGAAGGGATGGGTCCAGCATCCGGCAGTACAGTTGACGATCTGGATCCAGCGTTCATCGACACCGAAAGACCTCGAAATCTGGACGAAGAGCTAGCACGGTTGGACAACGATGGCAATACTGGCCATGGATATGAACATAGCGACGCTGGACATGAGAGTGAACAAGAAGAGTCGGTCATTAAGGGCAGCCCTGGCAAAGCACATGGGAGTAGGCAAGAAGAGTCGGGCACTGGGGGCAGCCTCGGAAATGCAAATGCAACCCTGTCTCCATCTCGAGGCCCTTCGAAGTTTCAACCGAACGCTGCAAAACCCTCTGGCTCTGCATGGGTGCACTTCACTGAAGTCTCAGCCGCATTTATTGTTAAGTGGCGCAACCTGGGCATCTCGATCCTCATGCTCGTCACCCTCACCATAGCTGCTTACTCCTACTTGCGATGCGGGGGCATTTGCGATACAGAGACGACTGTGGCCCAGCAGACTTCTATCCTTAGTAGATCCTTCGACGCCGACCATCCTACCCTTCCAGTGCACGCCTTCCCCGAGAGTCCAGAAGCAGGGCTCACTGCCTTGCGGTACATTATCACCTTGCTGCCGTCTACACACATCTCTTCAAGCCTTCGCTCCACCCTATTAATCGATCTCGGCACCACCGAAGCCGCATATCTCGAAGCCGCAGATCACAACCTCGCCCGCACCGCAAGCTCCACCTCTACTTCTACGCCCGTCCCTCAAACCGACCCGGCTAAGTCATCCAGCGATCGAACCATCATCTACCCAATCCCGCCCGATCTCATCGTCCTCTCTTCAGCGTCTTCTTGCGCCTTGGACCGCCACATCTGCGCCGCACGCGATCTCTATATCCCCCGCGACGTTACGCTCCACGAGCTGTACGGCCTGACCTCTCCGGCTTTGCAATCCGAAGTGATCGACTGGATCCGAACGTGGAACGACGTGGTGCGCACGAGTGTAAGGTCTCTCATATCGGCAGAGAAGGATAAGAAGAAGAGGGAGAAGCTTTACGGCGATGTTGATAAGGAGCATTTTCTTGTGAAATGAAGTAGAAAGACGGTAGAGAGTTGAAATGCATAGAGAGTCTGCATCGATACATAGATCTTTTTAAGGGAGATCTCGAGAGAAGCGCGTAGGGCTTGGGTCGGCTATTTAGAGTGAGGGGGAGATTGTTTCCTTCCTTTCTTTCTATAGCGTTCTTCGATGATTAGACAAACAGGATAAGCAAATCGAGAGAGCGTCTATCGAGCGGTCTGGCAGAAACACGAGAGTGACATCTCGGCACGTGCTCTAGCATTCAGGGTCCGCTCAGGTTCCGGACGGTTACAAGCCCAAACGACGCGACTTGCATGGCCGATGACGCGTTCCCAGCACAGTCATTTACCATCACCATTGACAGCCTTGTCTATATGTATGGTATGTCTACCTGTACGCCAAGACGACGACGAGGACCTCCGAGCAACAATGACCGTCTCCAAGAAGAGCTGCTGGAGTTGAACAATCTTCTCGCTGAGCGCGACACCACCATCGAGGAGCTCCAGCAGATTGTACAGACCTTACGCCGAACAGAGCGCCAATGTCAGACGGTGTCACATGATCGAGATGCGTACATCAGAGGGCTCGAAGGGGAGCTGGAGAGGGTACAAAGGCAATGCAATGACAGTCAGGCAGACGTTGCGACGCTCAAACAAGAACACGAAGCAGATCTGTATGTCCTGCGAATGCGAATGCGACAACACAGCCGTCAAGGTCAGGAAGCATGGGCGCTGCTGACTCTAGCACCCGCAATACACACTGTCTATGTCTACCCACCGCTAGACCCAGAAGAAGAAGAAGAAGAACAACAACGACGAGAGGAGGAAGAGGAAGAGGAAGAGGAAGAAGAAGAAGACGAAGCACAACGAGAGAAAGCAGAGGAAGAAGAAGAGGAGAAAGAAGAAGAAGAATCAGAGCGGCATACAACTAAGCTACAGTACAATGCCAATGTCACCGGCCAGCGCCTTGCAATACGCGCATCCAACAAAGCTGGTCCTACATCTGCTACCGCCGGCCCGGTCGATATGCAGCATCTTCCTCTCCTGCGTTCACGCCAGCCGATCGTACTGGAACCAACACGCTTCCGCCCCGAGCTAATCCTCGTGATGCTGGTTGGCCTTTCTTGCTTTCTATCAGCTCTCCTGGTTCACCTCCCCTACTGGTTCGTCACCCAACGCCTGCAACAGCAACAACAGCAACAGCAAGACTTGCCCCTCGACACCTGTCAAACACACCTCACACGATGCCATCTGATCGAAGCTATGTGTCAAGTGTTCCCCGAGCCACGCACTCAGACCTTCTACCCTCAGGCCATGAAATCGTGGCACTCGATTCATAATACTTCTTCTTCTTCTTCTTCTTCATTCCCTATGTACTGCCCTGCCCCGCCATCATGCTCAGGCTCATCGAAGCACAACAACGCTCGCAGTCCTCGCGAGCACCAGTGGCGACTAGGCCTAGCAAATCGTCTCCAGGAAACATTTCTACTCACTACGCCACTCCAACCGCAGCAACAGCAACAACAGCAACCCAGCCGCCGGCGACAACAATCCTGGTTTCCAGCTCTTCGATCAGCAGCCGCCGAGGAGGAACAGAAACAGCGTGCGACACAGCAGGAGAAAGTCCTCCAATGTATCGAACACGTGCACCAGATCGAAAGCTCCGCGGGAGGAGAGGAGTATTTCAACGAGGAAGAGACGTCGCCCCGATCTCTTGCGAAGAATTTGCAACAGCGTTTACGGCGGTTGTGTTGGGGCTTTGCAAGTTTGACAACATAAAGGGTCGATTGGGATCTTGGTTCCACTTAGACAGATTGAAGGGAGTCACGGATCTAGGTGGCGATCTAGGTTCAACTACAGTCAGTAGCATTATGAAGGAGACTGCTTATCGTGATGTCGTGCTCGTGAGGTAGGCGAGGCATCCTACGAAGATCTCCGTCACATGCTCTGGGATTGCAGCAATAACCCCGTGCTAGCGTCGAATCTCGCATGACTGCCTAAGTATATACTAGATGCGTAATTGGCCAGCTCCTCAACTCAGCAGCGGAAGATGCAGAGGCTGAACCTATGCATTTAACGGTAGAATTGCTGATAATGCATTGATCATGATAGGAGGTGGTCAACGGATGTTGTTACTTAGGATACAGAAACATCTTCAGGAAGCCGCTCTTTTCCTACTAGAAGATTGAGTCGCTTATAGATCTGATCGCACCAGCCCAAGGCCAGATGTTCGACGACTGGCTTCACAAAACCCTAGGAGGGCCGTGGCGCAGACAATGTCGAGCTAACTGCCGCTAATGTGCCACGTCTCGTGGCTGCAAATGCACGATATCACTCTTTCAGCGATTAGGAGGCAGACAGAGTGCTTAGAATAGCATAAGCTGTGCATAACAAGTCTAGGGCCACACTTACGTCTATCATGCCTGCGATGCGGATGTCAGGGACGAGGAGATCTGGTTTCTCCAGATCATCCTCGCGATCATAATCTTCCTCGTTTTCTGTATCGCGCGAGGCAAGATGGATCGCTCGCGGCGAGAGCGTCCACGAGGGCGAGGGAGAGGTCGATCCCTCATTATCGTCATCACTAGTAGTTTGCCCGCGGCGAGAAGAAGCATCAGGCTTCTTAGTAGCTCGCGACCTATTACGAGACTCTCTAGTAACAGGGCGGCGAGCAGGAAGGAGCAGAAGTTAACTTTAAAGGAGACCTAGGCATACAATTTAGCTAACAACCATACACACACCCGCTGATCACAGATTTAAAGCTCAAGGCCCTTAGCTCAAGACGCATAACTGACTCAAGATCTGCATCGTTACAGCTCTGCTAAAGATCCGTAGCGCAAAAAGCTGTACTACGAGATTATAGCTCTGCTTTTCGAGCCAGCTATAATGAGATCGTAGCTTTGCTTTTCGAGTTATGAACCTTCTTCGAGCTCTACGCTCGTGGATCGTTCGTTCCAGCTATTCTGAACTCGGTAATCCTGGCCTAAGGGAAACTTACATATCTTCTTGTTGTCACGAGGAATGTGCCTGCAGTTCGCGTTGAAATGATCGTACCAAATCTCTCGAACCGCTCCTAAAGAACCACGGTATATACTACGTAACCAATAAACGGTTGTTATTAAGATGATGTACGACTATGCATGACTGCTTCAAAGAAACATCTATCTTACGACGACTGCTCCCGCGCATACGTTTAGAAACGACCTTTTGCGGAACACCGCTTAGCGGACGACACTCTGTACTAAGTCAATCGCATAGATACAGCTGACGAGAATGTACAATTGAGTTGATGAAGCGGTTCCAGTACCAATACTTTCTGCTTCTTTCGGCACACATTACAATCCCTCTTTACCGCTATCGTCGAGGGAGTACGAAACGATCTTCTGTAGTAAAGCCGCGGACTGGTCAAGTAAGCGCTGAAACTTCCTACCCGCCTGACGCGCTGCCTCGTGCTCAGATTCCGCTGCATCAGACTGCTGTATTTGCCAAGCGCCGAGTTCCTTACGAAGATCTTCCCAGATCTTAGTGTTCACTAACGACTTTTCGCAAGCGGCAAGCTACGATTGGTAGACCGCCTAGAGTTGAGGCTTGAACTGCGCTGGAGCTTCGTCGATTTGTCGGCGGAGAGTAGCAAAGTAGTTTTGCTGGTGATGGGTGTCTGAATAAAGTTCGGTATCACCGGAGGTGGTGAGCGCCGAAGCGACTGCCGCACGTATAGTTTTGTATTGCAGGTCGGCCTGCCGGTAGCCTGCCTCGTTGTGCAGGTGAGTGCGAATGCAGGCCAGGACGGTTGAATGAGCTTGCTCGACGACCGCCAGAGCAGCGCCATTTCGGCTGAGCTTGTCCACTGCGGGACTCGGTGGACCACATAGTGGCTGCTTTGGTGAGCTAGGCATCGGGCCACCGCGAGCGAGCTGCGAAGCGCGGTGAAACACGAACATCCATAGGTGTCCATCGATTTTCGGAGGATGCTTCTTGCTAAGGGTGAGCAGGACAGCACCTGCAGCAGCAGCTCCCGCGGTCTCGACTGAACCAAGCTCCAGCGTCGGACACTGACGGAACGGCGGCATGATGACAGCAGTATCTGATGGTGACGGCTCCGTATGGGCATGACTCTGGCCATCCGTGCCGTGAGCAGCAACACGCAAGACTTGAGAACGGACCGGCTGCAGCAACGCGCGAAAGCGGGCGGCGAGTCGTGCCGTTGCCTCGGTATCCTGTGAATGTTCTTCACCGTCTTCGCCATGGTCTTGTCCATCGTGATCAACTTGGATGGTATTCATGATCTCTGGCGGGCAGTGCATGACCAGCGAATCACTCAAAGGATGGTATTCTCCGAGAGACCAGCGGCTGACGGGAGGGCCAGTCCAGAGGGTGAGACAGACTGGGCGGTCAGCCGTCGACGGGTCGTAAAGGACGGCTGATATCTCGCCGTCGGGGCGAGATCGGCATACGCGGAGGAGCTCGGCGTGGGTGGGGTGCTGAGCAGAAGTGGCGGCAGCTGGACAAAAGAAGTCGAAGGAGGTCTGGATCAGGTGAGCCAGCGGCAATGGCT
The DNA here is from genome assembly GCA_000504385.2 of Exutisphaerella laricina CBS 326.52. NCBI lineage: Eukaryota > Fungi > Ascomycota > Dothideomycetes > Mycosphaerellales > Mycosphaerellaceae > Exutisphaerella > Exutisphaerella laricina. The sequence continues at coordinate 10,591 of AWYE02000281.1, read as the reverse complement.
TGGTGTCGAGGCCAGCGAGGCAGCCGTCGAAAGGCGACTCTGACTGTGCATTGATGATAGCTGGGTTTGCCATGGTGCGCGGGCGTTTGAGCAGTGGCCCGCCGCCCGCTCCTTCTTCGCTGCCGTTGTGGCTGCGCTTGGCCATCAGATCGAGTTGTGCAAGTTGGTTGGGTGTGTCGCTCGACAATGTGCCAAGTGGTGACGGTGATGGCGACGGTGACGATGAGAGTGAGAGTGTGGGTGAGGGTGAGGGTGAGGGTGAGGGTAGTGTTGGAGGAAAGTGCTTGCGCGATTCGCTGGTGGTGGGGGGCGGGGCTCGTCGGAGTGGCTGAAGCCATTGCTGAGGCGTAGGGTGCATCTTGATCTGTATCTGCATAGAGTCGCCAGAATCAGGCACAACAAAGCCAGAATCCATATCCATCGTCATGCTCTCAGCTCCAGTGTCCCAGTCGGTGTCACTACGCCCGCTGGACGGATCATCGTCGTTCAGTCCCGTCCTAAACAACGCTATGTCGTCTTCGCCTTGCCACGTGCCTGCCATACTGCGCTGCTTGTCGACGCCTCTAGCTTGCTCAATCGACCAAGTGGTGTCGTCGCCCTCCTGCTTGTCCTTAGACCCGCTTCCTGCTGCTTGCTCGCTGCCGCTATAGCCCCTCCCTACCGTTGCGCGCTTGCTGCTTAGTCGTAGTGATAGCTCACCTGTAGCTGATCCAATTTGTGCGTGACCACCATGCCTAGTCGTTCGTGGCACAGAAAATATTGGCGTCCTGCTTACGATGGCAACATATCCGCCTGGCTTAAGTCCGCCTGCATCGTCTTCTACCGGCTTTTTTTGGGTTAGCATACTCCCTGCGAGATAAGCATCCCTAACTCCATTATCCGCTACGGTGTTTTCTCTTAACTAACCCTGCTCTGCTCCGTCCCCTGATGCTTCAACTGCTTCGGAGTTGTCCTCGTCTGCCGAGGAGCCTGTACGTAGACTATGCCTATGTCCTTCGCGTGCAGTAACCGCTGCTTCTATCGTTGATCTCTGTTGTCGCTTCTTAGGTTAAGTCATTCCAGTACTGTCGGAAGCCTTTCGCCTCTCCTTCCATTACGCGGGCGTATGCCGTGTCGGTGGTGCCATTATCCCGTCCTAAACGTACGATTCAAGCGCCTCGCGAGCGTGGCGCGGCATAATATATTTATTGCTCGATAGTGTCGGGTCGGCTTCATACGCGGCGTGAATGCGCTCGACCGCGTGTTGAAAGGACAGTCCCGGCACAGAGCAGAGATTACGCAAAGTCGCTAGAAATTAGTAGCTAGTACAGCTCTACGGGCCGAAGACAGCAAATAGGTACAGAAATTCGAACTGCCCGCTCTGCTTCCAAGGGTTTTAGCGAGCATCTACCAAAGCGTTACGCTAGCTTATAACGGAGCGCCCTGCGCTCGTTAAGGACATAGTAGCGGTCTTAAGCTGTTCTAAGAGAAGAGAATGTTACGGCTGTTTTAGCTGATTCAAGAGCGCCGATGTTGCCGCTAAGGGGTCGATTTTGAACTCATGCCAATACTGGCGGAACAGGGCAAGTTTTTCGTTGCTGTCACTTTGTACCTCAATATAGCGGATCGCAGTAACTAGAGTATCCTCGGGCCTAGAGGCGGCTCGTAGACGCGCCATTTCGCGGCCTTATAAAGCTTAGTCACGGCTTGCAGAAGAGCAGCTTACTGGCAGTGTAGCCGTCGCGCGCGCGATCATATGTCATGAAGACTAGAAGCTCGGTACAAGTAAAGTAACGACTCTATGAACGTGGTTGCTCAAAGTCAGTGAACGCGACGAAGGTGAAGTTAAGGCGCCGTAACACTTTGTTTGGACCCTGGCTTCTAGAAGTCGGCTTGGAAGCGACCGTCCTCCAACTTAGTACTGTCTAAAATGATCTGTAGCGTATAACAGACTTGTCTACATTTCTATACAGGACATAGCAAGAAGCCATGAGCCGACTAGCATATGAGCCTGGATATCTTAATAAGGCCATCAAAAGCTACGGCCGGACCCTTAATTGCTTACCTCGTCCATGTGCCTCCGTTGGAAAGTCTTTATACATAAGACAGAGCAAAGTACGGAGACCTTTCAACCTGACATAAGACTGTAATCATATCATATGCGGTAGGGTATCGACGATGATAACTAACAAAAGGCACAATATGATGCGAAGAAGCTGCACTTGATTTAAACCCTGATTGCGAATCTCGACACGCAGTCAGCGTAGTAGCGTAACGGATGACACTTGGATTGGACCCTGGCGCTTTGACTCTTATCTAATAAGTCTGTCTGTCTGTATATAGCAGCAGGCGTTATACGTACAACGAGGGACGAGACCAAGCCTGTCGCGTCGTTCTCGGCCGGTCCGAGCTCAGCTAAGGCTTGGCTGTATCCGTTCTTAACTGTTGTAGCGAAGTCCGAGGACAGGCGACTCAAGGTCCATATCAAGTGTCGCATGCCATAGAGTTTGTTGATACGAGAATAATTTGGTTACTGCTCACGGCTTTGTCGCATGAAACACTCTCGTAGTGAGACACTCCACTGAATTAGCCCTAGCATAAGCTTACACGACGTCTCGATGTCTGGAACCTCGTCATGTACGATTGTGCAGAGCGACACTTGGAATGGACCCTGGTCGCGATGCGGAGGGAAGCTCCGCACTCGGGGTTCAAACCAAGTGTCGGCGCACTACAGAACATTGGCACAGCCCGTAGATAAGTGTGCCTTCCGAGTTTTGCAAGCCGATGGATCGTGACAGGAGGCAACGACGACTAGGAACCTCGATGCTGGCAGAGAAACTTCATTACCCATGGCGATGCTGGTCCTTTACACTACAGCCAGGATAAAGGTGGCGCCTAAGAAGCAGGCAAGGGAGACAGTCAACGTTGCGATCGGTACTCCTACCAATTCTGAATCCACTACGGCGACTTGTCAATGGGGTCATCATGTCAGTAAGTAATCATGTCAACAAGTCCTTATGCTAACAAGTCATTATACGATCGCGCAGTCACGCAGTCCTCCGGGAGTGAACGAGTTGTTGTTCATCCAGGTGTGGTGCAAACCTAGTGAAGAGAAACATTAGGAGAGCGGCATCTGCAACAGCACGGCAAGGCACGTACGTCGCTAAGGTCTTCGAGCCGAGATTCTAGGAAGTAACTATATAACAGCGAGTGTACCTAGTGCTGTTCGTAAGTAAGTAGGAGTGGTCGATGCACGAGTGCGAGTCTTCTCGCAAGTTGTCGGCGCTCGAATTTCCAGGCAAACTGTTATGAGGAAGGCATATATGAGATATGGGGAAGGGGAGACATGACATGATGATGTCATCTTATCTATGTAACCTTCCTTTCCATCTACAGCTGAGAGAATCATCCTTCTTCTCACCACGTTGACATAAACAGCGCCTTCAACCCGACCTGCCACTTCGCATCTCCCGACTCTCCTACCTACACCTACCTGCAACCTGCAAACGTTTCCCTCCAAGTACCATCACGCGCTGTGCAATACCACCAGGAAAGATAATCGAACTCACTCAACTACAGCATGTCGGCCACGGAAAAGCGGCGGCGTTTCTATAACTCGTTTGAGTCGCGGCAGCGACAGCACGACGAGACCTCTTGTGACGAGGGCGGTGATGGTGGCGATACGTATATGTGCGGCGGCGATGACCAGCTGACGTCCACAGGCACTCGTCTTCGCCTGCGCTTGATGGCTATCAGCTATCACGACGATCGTGAGCAGTGTGATGCCGCTGGCGTTGATCAGCCCGACCTCCAGACCATACAGAGCTTCATCGAGTTGCCCGATTAATCAAGGCTAACAAACCCGATGGTGCCGAGTCTACCGATGAGGACGTTGTCGCATACGATCCGCTGGATGATCCAAGTACTCTAGTGCAAGGTCAACCCCAGACTCAAGCTTCAGCCAACATGGTTTCTTCGCCTTCAAACCCAGTTACCGGCACCATGAGACCGCCAGTAGCACCACAAGCTGGCAACCGACCCGAAGCATTTGTGACTGACATGTCTCAGCAATATGACCCAACCTAAGGGCAGCTTGGATCTACCCGAGACGCCATTTGGTCTCTGGCTTCACAGCAGTAGCATCTCAAAGGACGCCTTCTCTGCTCTGCATCAGACCCTGCAGCAGTCTGGCAGCCACTACTTCAGCAACTGCCGCCTACAGCTGATACTCTCAAGACGCATCTTAAGAGCCTTTTGCCAATGGTGGATTTTGGCGAGGCCAAGGATGTTCGGCTTAACCGTCCTAGGATGGCTATGGACACAGCAGACACCGAGTCAGTGTAATTCTTCAGCCCTCTTCAGCGCTTTACGCGCATCGTCACTTCCGAATCGTCGACACGCTCTACCAAGGCATCTGCGAGTTTATAGATATGCCGACCACGATTTTCCAGTCACAGACTTGCATTGCAAGCAGCCGCACCTGATCTGGACAGTATGCGCGATACTCTGGAGCGACTATGCCTACGGCTGCTGGCTCTACGGCTGCTGACTCTTCGACCACCGCTGGATCTTCGGTTGCCCGCGCTTCTGCTGATGCAGCCAACCCTACCTGTCCAAGTTCGGCATCCATCCCTCAGAAGGCGGACTGGCCCGAGTTCATCGGGACTCTAGGCGGCCTTATTCTGTCCAGCGACTTCATCTAGTACAAGTGTAGTGCACCTGAGGGCACATGTTTCCATGCGCTTGGCAAGGAGAACATATTCCACTCTGGTCGAGTCGTCGGTCTTGGTCACGACAAGCGACAGAATCGCAAACACTCGCTGCCAGAAGGCTTATTGGTTATCAAGCTCACAGCAACCGTTCCTTGTCGAAGGCTTTGCGCCAGAGTATGTCGACCCTAAGCGCGTGGCACCACATCGTCTCTTTGGCAAGGTCGTTATGCAGTACACCTTTCAGAGTCGTATGGACGAGTCGACAATGCCAGCGATTCCTGTTCCAGGTGTTCTTGCCACCATAGACCGCCTCTTTCGTCGAATCAATCATTGGAAGAAGAAGATGTTTCGACTAGTATGGCAGGCCAACCCATTTCCTGGTGAACTTGAGATCCTAGAGCTGGGACGTGACTGGATCGTCTTGATCTCTGCATTTAGCGAGATGTCTCATTGCCGTTGATCGACCTCGTCGACGGCTTGGGTCTCTTTCGCAACATGATCAGCATGACCTATGCCATGGCTTTGACCGGCCTAGCGTTCCCAGACATCACTCCTGCCTTGAATATCATCTAGACTCGCCCCTTGGATCTGACTCGCTCGAAGTATAATTAATTCATGAACCTGATGCAGAGGCCACCCCTCCAGTCTGTCATTATCGAGCCGGACTACGTCTTCGTTGCACGTACGAAGATGCCATTCCCTGCTGATTGGCCTCGTCTACAGTCACCAGCGGTTTAATTCAGCAGTCACGACCACTCTGAACACGGCCAGTCGTCTGTCATCCTACCGCCTTTGCTTCGGGATTGGCTCGACGACTCGCACATTCAGCCGTACTTTAAGAAGCTGGCTATGTCAGGAGACATGCCTCTTATTACCTGTACCTCTATAACGTTACAGGCCTGCCAGTTGATAAGATCACTACCTCAATAGAGGTCACCTGCACCTTTGCTTATTTGGCGCAGTCAAATACCAACCTCATGCCGCAGAAGCTTGATCTTAAGCAGCGCGAAGATCTTATGACGGAGAGGAAGGTGACTCGTGACCTGTACTAATAGCTGTTCGAGTATGTCGCAAAGGCATTAAGCAACACAGCAAGTTACCTACTCCAAAGACCCGCTCTCGGGCAGGTTCTCGTGCGACCACCCCTGTGCCTGGAGAGAGATAACTAATGATGCTAATGGTGCTAATGGTGTTGCCACCGTAGAAGATGAGCGCAATACCTACGACCTGGCCAAGTATCCTAGCATTCAGAAGCGTCCCAACGTGCACATCGGCGTCCATTATCCCGATGTGATCGAGCGCTTTGGTACCGCAAGCAACTGCCTTACTCTCATCGGCGAAGACAGGCACAAAGCTGTTCAAGAAGGAGGTTTACTACATCGATCTCCATAACCCGGAGCGCGACTTGCTTCCACGCCAGATGCTGGAAAAGTCTCTACGGCTAATGCTGCACAATGGATATGCACATCGCCCTTAGCTAACGAAGCAGCTACAGGCTGTCTGTCAGAGCTGTCCTAATGTATTCGATACTGCGGTGCTGAAGTCAGAGAAGCTTCGCCGCATCCTTCGGTCCGCTCTCCACAGTATCGACGCCTATCTTGATGACAAGCACGCCAGTGTGATTATCGGCAAGCGTGTGCAGACCTGCATCTGCAAGAACTTCCTCAAGCTGCCGACCCCAACGGCAACGCCATGTTGTAGACTTTCACAAGGCGGTCATGAAGGGCCCCGACAACATGCTGGCAATCAGCTACAACGAAAGCAGTCCTACGCGCGAGTGGGTGCGCTTCGGCTTCGACGATGTTTAAGCTCTCTACTATTGTTCTCAGATGCTTTTACTCTTGCTGACTTCGACAAAGTGAGTCCGAGCGCCATATTTGTCAAAAGCCGTGGTGACGTTGTCCAGTACCGTGATGGCAAGCTTGGTCGCATCGAGCAGGTCTTTCTGCATGAGGCTATAGAGGATGTGACACGTCTTTTCGTCCGCTGGACGCCAGCACTGTCTCGAATCCAAGCCAATGGCAGATGTCGTACAGACCTGCTGCTATAGGTTGACTTGTACACGATGGGCGTTCCGAAGACGCAGCAGATCACCGTCGGCCTGCCATCCATTTCTGACGAGAAGATCTATGTGATCTCCGTCAAGGACGTTAGCCAGACTATGGTGCCGAAGTTGAATTTTGCTAAGGCTAATAATGTGAAGGCTGGCACCGAGTTGCTAAAGGTGGATTGGGACGTTCAGCTTCTCTAGAGCTGCGTGGTACTAGGCATGTTACTACTGGATCAAGCGATGTTTCACTTACTGACATTCACAGCACCGTCGCTACTCCTTGCTCGAACGTGCGCTAAATTAGGCAAGTACTTATGCTGTCCACGTTCGATGGGATGCTAACCAAGTGGCAAGCTTGCTATTCTTCTTTGGTTATTATGTATGCTCGTATTATGTACCCCTCCTTACCTGCAATAAGTGCTGACCACACGACAGGCTCCTATCCCTTTCGGCTATCGCGCCTTATAGTGCTTTAGAGGTCTGTCTATGTCGTTCGCGTCGTGCATCCAGGTTCATTTACTAACAGCTCTAGGTTATCACCATAGTAGTAATAGCAATCAGTTAGTACTATCGGGATCCGTAAGTATATGGTTCGCGAGTGCTTGTCTTTTAAGACTGTTTACTAAAGTTATTCAGATTACACAACGTACCAGAGCCGTTGCATTCTATATTTCTTTGGTATATGGCTAATATAGTGTTGTTCAGCGCTTATACCGAACAGACCCCCTTCTAGACTATATCCGAGTACCTTCTCGATATTAGTAGAATTGTGTCGCCTCTTGCTACTATTCGAAACACTTCTTTAGATGCCTCTCCTATAACCGGATCCGGAAACATATATACCTAATCGCTAAGAGCCATCGAGTCCGCTATAAGAGGACGATACGGACGAACACGAGCTACCCGGCACGAACTAGCTGTTCCCTAAATATAATATAGATTAGTTCGGCCTCGAGGAAGAAGACGACCCTAGTAATAACGAGCTAGGTACTAAAGAAGAGATCGACGGAGAGTAAGACTTCGAGTACGACCCTAATGTTATAGAAGACGCGGAAGAAGAGCTAATAGCAATACTAATACCTCTAGCGACTAGCCGCAATACCTCCGAAGTAGCGTATACCGAAGAAGTTTAAAGAGTAGAAGTATATAGACGTTATAGAACTTGTAAAGAAGTATAGAATACTAATCTAGGTAGTCGTCCGCCGCTTCGTCGAGGAAGGTAAGCACCCCGTTAATACTATAGCAAATGTTAGAGGAAAGGAATCTACTACTACTAAAGCCGATCCGCCCTTTATAAGGAAGACTCGTAACTTTTATACGCGAGTAAGGAAGATTATTAACTACGTCTTTTTATACGAGGGTAATGTATCTATATACAAAATCCGCCGGGAGCTATAGAGTCTTGTCGGGCAGAAGTTCTTCGGTTAATATAAGCCTATAAGGGCTACTATACCCTATAGTCGCGCTGACTAGAAGGGCTACCGGCTAAGGACAAACGTAAAATAACGCGGAAGCGTATTACGGCCGTCGCTAGCATTGTTACCTATTCGATTAGTATCGCCCGCGCGTATCTTCCTCGTTTCTAGTAGATTTAAGCGACTAGTCATTACTAATCGACTGTATCTCTTATGAACCGACCGAGTCGTATTTAAAGCCCGTCTCTTAGTACGGCGAGGCGTCGCTAACTAGAGTATAAGGAGTTATTAACGATATCTACTTAGCGTTCCTAGGCCTAGACAATACGTACGGTTTCGACATAATACGTATAAACGTCGGTAACAATATAATAATCGCCCGCGTATAAAGTATAAAGACTAGGTACATTAAAAAACATTATAGCTACGACTAAAAGACCTTCCCCGACCGGCTAATTCTATACTACTATGAAATGCTACTATACCCTTATTCGTATATACTAGCTTCTTAACGCTAACGACTAGAAGCTACGCTAGGCCCTATTTAAAGACGCTATGTTCTAGGGCATATAGGGCGTTACTAATAGGAGGCTTAAGGTCTTCCGAATACTAGGCCTCGTATACCGTAGCTATAAATCCTACCCTATCGCGCTATTTATCTATAAGCTTCTCGATCGTAGCCTACTAGATATCGAGGCTATGCGCGCTAGAAAGACCTAGACTAATACTATTAAGGAGGATATTATAGACATAGGGCCGAAGGTAGACCTAGAGATTATCGATACTATCTACGAGAAGGTCTTTACTACCGATACGTAGAGGGGTAATAGTAAGGTCGACGGTACTAAGCGAGCTAAGTTCGATAAGTACCTACGAAGATTTCCCTTCTTATAGTTACGTATATAAGACGACGAGCTATAATCGTAGGTAGGCGCTATAGTTAAGTTAAGGTAGTATTATACGTAATAATTACGCTTATACTTAGTCGTATAGGCTCCGGTAGTACTTATATTCGGGGAAGGGTTTATTTATATAGTTATAGTAGTATTACGACGTCTCCTAGAAATATATCTATATATATATTTCTAGCTTAATAGTATTTTAAGCTCCCTAAAGCGATATATAGCCGTAAAGAGCGTTTTTTACGGATCGAAGCTCTAGATTCTAAGTAGTAAGGTATATTAGTTATAGTTAATACCTTTATAGAAATAAGTTCTTATATATATTTGCTCGGCTAGGCGGAAAGATAGTATCTATATCGGCCGTAATGCTTTCGTTAGAGAAGATATAAGTATACTTAGTTATCGCTACTCGATTTCCCGTATAACATAGATAGACCCGAGAGTAAGAGGCGGGTATAAAGATTTACTATTACCGTACGATAGATTATAACGACAGATTTTTTAAGGGCATGTTACTAGCTTATTATTAAGTCGTATTAAGTATTCCTAAGGTTTAGAGCTCGGATTACGACGACGAGGTATAATAGTCTTATAGATAAGAAAGTACGGGGCGCTATTATACCTACTGTCCGTCTTCCTAAGTCGTATCGTAGAAAAAAGTAGAGGTCCTAGGCTTTATACTTATACGACGAGTAGTAGGGCACTACCTATAATATCCGTTGTTATCTATTCCTAGCCTTTAATAACGACCGTTTCCTCTATCTTACGGACATATCTTCTAAGGGAACATAGCTATTAAAAGACGTATTAGGAAAATTTATCTATAGGGACCTACCTACTCTTAACCTTATTCGAATTAAAGGCAAGTCCTCGGAAAGACGGAACGTACTTTTATCGACGAAGATAAAGTAACTATAAAACATCCTATATTTACGTTAAAGTTTACTTCCCCTAACCCCCGCGATAATCCCGCTAACCTTAGCCGACATAACGAGCGCCTAGTCGAGGTTACCCTCTTCGTACGCTACGAGTAGCCCGGCGAGAGGGCCGGTAGCGAGGGACTAGGCGAGAGAGATATAGTTATAGTTAAGAGTATAAACTAGTTAGGAAAGGTAAAGTTAATATTTTAAGTCTTTATTATTATCGGAAGAAGAGGTAGAGGTCGACGACGACTCTTACTACTCGTTTTCGTCTTAACTAAAGTAGGCTATATCGTAGGCGGCGGCGGCGGCGGCAATTTCGGTATACCTATTAATAGGTTAGATAATATTAACGGCGTCGTCCTAAAAGTTATCGTCGAGGTCGACGAGCTAGTTAGTAGGTCCGGCGTACTAGTTATTCTTACTTAGTCGAGTACTAGTAGTAGCGCTAGTAGCGTCTACGTCTAGTAAGACGAGGATAGCCGAGGTTACGGTATCCGTTATAATTACGTCTTCGCCCTCCTACGATATAAGAGGAAGATAGCTAGCGGTAGTACTACTAGGGTAGCGATAGAGCGGTAGCCTAGACGTTATAAAGCGCTAAAACCGAAAA
>AWYE02000277.1:0-10729 GCA_000504385.2 Exutisphaerella laricina CBS 326.52 | reverse complement strand
AGAATACCTAAAGGGTACCCTAGTAAAGTATACTAATACCGTAGAGAGGAGGGTTTTTTACCTAGAGCTAGAAATGGCTATAGTTTTCCCTCTATATATAAAGATATAGATCCGTACATAGCCTTATATAGAGAGCTAGGTTACGTATAAATTTATTATTATTATTATATAGAGAGCTAGGTTACGTATAAATTTATTATTATTATTATATACTTCTATAACTTTAGTAGAATACCCTATACTATATAATAGATATCCCCTTATTACTAACTCTTAACCTCGATTTAGTAGTAAGTAAGAGCTCCCGTATTACTACGAATCGCCTAGTATACGAAGAGGTATACATTATTCCCGCCTCGGAGAAGTATTGTTTCAAGCAACAAGATGAACAAGTACGTGTTTATTAGCTATATAGGGTATTATGCTCTTGCCCATCCTCCTTGACCGTTGGCTATCCATCTATTCGTACCATCCCACAACATGTATTCTCCCTGGAATTCGAATGGCTCATTGACAGGCGGTAAGCCCTGCTGCTGTAGCACCGTTTCACCCTGCGTCTTCAAGTATTTTCCATCCTTATAGACCCATCTTATCTGAATGGTGGTAGGGATGGCTGCTGCTTTCGAATTTGCTGTTGTCGCTAGCGTGGATGGCTCCACGCCTTTGGTTGTACTTTGCGTGCTTGCTGCCGCCTGAGCATCCTGCCTCGTTGGTGTCTGTTCCCGGTCCTCTAGATACAATCTCCGCGCGTCACCTTGTTTGAGTACAACGACTGAGCCTGTGGGCAGCTCGCGCCGTCTTCCATCGCTGGGATCGACGTCGTAATAGGCCAGTTGCATAGGGAGTCCTAGATGGTCGAACAGCTGGCGCAGCCACTTCGCGTAATGATCAAGTGGCGTGTCGGACCCAAGGCGGGCAAATATACCCCATGTTGTAGTAGACTTGTCAAAGAGTTCATGGTTAGCCCTCATTAGCTGGACAGCTGCCTTTGCTTTTGCCATGAAGTGATCGAATCCAGTTGAAGCCTGATTCTTCCCATGTCCCGGTCCCATCGGTGCAATATGTGCTAGAATGACCCCCTTGTCTATAATGACTAGCGTAGAGCAGCCATTCAAATCTTTGGTGCCAATTGCCATTTCTTCGTCTGTGCGTGGGTCAAGTATCTCCACACCATCCATTTCAACTTGGAGAAGCTGATCGGCTCTTGCTAGGCGCTCATAGAGAGAAGACATAGTGCTATGTATAAGATGGTAGGTTCTGATGTGAAGATAAGAAGAATCTTGTAAGAACGAACACGTGCGGCCGTTTCTCTAGCGATATGTTATCAGCAACTTTTCAGCAAGCAAGATGTTGAGCATTACCTATCTATCTATCTGTACTGTGGGTCTAGTCCGTCCAGGTGCTGTGTTTCCTGTAATACGTCTAAGTGTCGACCACGATATGTACCGTGACGAGCCACGCGACGTTTCATCGAGTTCCGTCTAGCTTCAGAAGAGTATACGGCCCTAAGCACTCTACATACGAGCCAGCGGCACATGAGCCATAGCACGTTGTCATCCAATCGACTTCGCGTCACTAGAGGTGATAAGCATCAGTAGTACGACTCATACAGGAGCGCGTAGAACGATAGGTAGCAATTCGTCAGACTAGGTAGGTGTCCGAATTAGCGCGCTACCAAAAATGGCGCGATATCCTATTGGCTCAATTCTATGGCACACGAATCCGCTCTGGCTACATGCTCTAAGATATGTGATAGAGGCTCAAAGATATGGCCCACATTCGCTGCGTAGCAATTATTCCAAGGATTGTAACGCCGCGGTTTACTGACAGTCTCGCTGTGTACGTAGAGATCAGCCCTTCCACGCTGCACCAACCCTATCACTTCCCCACGGTTTGCGTTGCGTTAAGCACAGCCGCAAGTAAGCCGTGCAATGCTAGTCTAAAGGACCCAAAGTCCACCCATGGTCGATAGCAACCTGTCGAGGGCTCGGACCAACGCTCTGACTGTACCTTAAGCAAGGCTTGTCTGGATCGGCGCCGAGCTGAAGGAGCGTAAGAGCGATGAGTACTTTGTCCTCGCTGCATGCATAGTATAGCGGAGTTCCTCGTAGAAATGGAGCTCTGAGCCGATAGGACCTCGGGTCCTGGTACAGGATGTCGTCGATAGGCTTATTGTGGTCATGTAGCAGTTTGATCATCTTCGTTGCATCATGAATGTCGGCACGCTGCGTGGCGTGGTAGACAAGATGACCATTGTGGCTGTGCTGAGCATACTGTAACAACAGTTGCACTATCGGTATTGTAGATCTGTTCACAGCAACCGAAAGTGGCGTGTAGTCAATATCGCACGCGGCGTTTGGGTCAGCTCCACGCCGTAGCAACCAGCGTGTAAGTGAAATGTCGTGAAGAGCGACACTGTCTACTGTTAGCTCAATCATCACTTGGAATAGTAATCCGTACCTTAATACAGATGGCTCAGTATTACTTAGTGCTTCATTGATGTCCCATCCAAGCGTAAAGAGGACCTCGAGAAATTCTTGTGCTTGTTCTCGAGGCAATGCTGCCGCTGCTTTCAGAGCCATTCCGTCCACTGGAACGGCATGTTCGAACAGCGTAGCTAGAAGCAAATGCAGAAGATCGCGCATACCGAGGCGGACAATAGTCGGCAGGAGATGCGTCAACGCCCGCTTTGCTTTCTTCGAGTACTTCGGCGGACGGTTGAGGTGGTAATTGATTCTGTGGAGCACTTCTTCAGGAGATTCAAACTGGACTGCATCGAGGAAAACATCGTAAAGTGAGGGTGGACAGATGATGGTATCACTGTCCATCCCGATGCTGTTGGCAGATGTTGGAAGACGGTTGCAGGAGGATAGGAAGGCCGAACCACCTGGACTGTATCTTGTTGTGTGAGTGAAGGAAGTATGATTGATTTATCGGTTTCACGCTACACGGTTCCAGCCGCAATCTGCTGCGGCTAGTTCTATGCCCTTAAGCGAGGCTTTGGCTGACGCCTTCTCGACCCTAGAACTACCTACTCGAGACAACCCGACTTCGCCTCACTGATTGCCACCTCAAATGTCAACAAATGACCAGCTATCTTCTATACCCTCACTCTACCTCTCACTCAACCACCGCCTAAGCTAGGAGGAGTACTGCTAGAGTAAAGTTGCATGGAAGTCTCGCGGTTGCCCCGCCTCTCTACCACGTGATTCGGGTAGCAGAACCTCCAAAGTCCGATTGGGCTCCTCGTTGTCGTGTCGTACCTCCCAACACTAGGACTACATCACAGTCAATAGCTTCACCCGGCTTCTGAAAGCTCTCGTCACAAGCATCATCGAGTCATGATCCACGTCTAATCACAGCAGCTCTGCCACGCAGCGTGAGTTTAGGGTATCAGGCGGAGGAAAGGAGGGCCGCCAAGTTGCCGATAGATCTGCTGGGTTGTCTTTCCACGATGTCAGCCCGCAACCACTCCAGTCGAAAGCAACAAAACCTGGCGGATGCCTCAGAGCACACTACGGCAGAAAACGCACCTCCATCGAACATCCCCGATGCCCTTACAGACATGGAAGTTCTTGAGAAGCACCAAAGACTGCATTCTGACCTAGATGCCCTTATTCGTGCATTGTGGCTGGAGCACAATGCTTGGGAGAAAGCTATGCTGGCCCGCGCAGAAGAGGAACAGCTACTCGCGAACACATCAAAGAGTCCGGCTCTTGTGACTGCCGACCATAGGGGACATTGGACCCACTCAATTGCGGCCCGCGATAGCCGCGTAGCCGAGACTGCGCACGAAGAGGAGCGCCAGAAGCTTCAGCCGCAGACAGATGAGGCAACTCCGCTGATCGAACGGGTGCATGGGGCGACTAAGCAGGCTTTGCATAGCCGAGAATACGAGGAGCATAGGAAGTAAGCAAAGCGAGACATACTTGGCGAAGCACACGGCAGGCCTGCTATGCGAACGACAAGATATGAACGATGGGACCCGGGTTGTCGAGCCTCGCGGCAATGCTTAGAAGGAATCGGAGTATATCCTGCCGATAAGGTTGGTTCGAAAGCATGATATCAGTACTCGGTTCTGGATGATTAGAGTTCGAGAAGTCGAGAAGAGTGCAGGGCAGCGAAGCGGTGAATTCTTGCCTAGGAACCGGAGACGCGCCGACATTCGGGCATGTGAGAAAGATGCACCATTCACTTACTCAATCCTAGCTGCGCATCCTTACCACAGCACGTCGGGGCTTCTTCAAACCCTGCTAATCAAGGACAACAAAGAATGGATACTGTGCAAGTCTCTTGCTTATGTTGCAGACCGGTCAACAGTGTACTTCATGCATAGCGTCCAGCATCGACGATGTTAAATTCTGTCAATTGAGTGCTGTCAAGCGACTTTCCAAGCAGGCGTAGGCTGTTCAGGTTCGACAGACGTTGCTGCCAGCCGAGTGTTGCCAACTCGCAAGTTTCGGACTGCAGGATCACCTATCACCCACCTCGACGCTTTCCTTCTCTCAAAATCACAACGACCCGGTTATGTCGCTTCCGACCGAAAGTCGCCAACTCGCAACTCTCGGGCTGCAGGACCAGAGGTCCAGTCGACGATTACCTCGTGAAGAGAGCTGTATTTATATGAAATACTATCGTTCCTCACCTGCCTGGTGTTCGCGACTGTGTGCGATAGAGAGATAGTGTTAGTTGCAAGTCACATTCCAGATTTGCACTCTCCCTACCCACACAATCACACACAATCACACACAATCACGCACACACACACACACACCCCCCGCATAATGGCCAACAAAGGCCCAAATACTGTTCGGCTGGAAGAAGAGAAATTCTACTCGGACCTTGAGCAAAGACTGCAGGGACGTAGCCAGCCAGACCGCATCGCCATCCTCAGCACTCACATCATAGATCGCGCCGGCCCAACCTGGTCAGCAGCTGTGAATCTTTATGCTTACGTTCGATACTTCCGCTCCCAGTTCCCGCGTGAGTGGGCCACCTTCCAGCAAGGCCTAGCCTTCAACAGAGAGCTCCTCCTTCTCCTTCAACCAATTCGTGATGATAAGGAGGCGCAGCTCAAGATCGTCAATGCAATCGTCCGGGAATGGCCAGACTGGAACTGGAGACTGCACGCTGAGAGGCAGGACTGGACTCCGGAGTATTTTACCACCTCGATGCTGAGCTCGCTACGCTTTCTAGCGCTACGTGAGCAGGACCACGAGTATGTGGTCAACAGACTCATCGCCATTGGCCGGAAGAGGGTCGAGCAAAGAACTGGGGCGTTTGGGAAGTCGTTGTTGCAGAAACTGGCGGCTGGAGATCTTGCAGTGCTGGTGACGGAGTTCAAGAGAGAGGAGGAGTTGGTGGCAGCAGGCCAAGAACCTGTCAATGAGAGCGATGTCCGCGAGCCTGAAATAGGCCGACATGCTCCTGTACCTCTTCCGGATCGGTCCTCTCTTCCTTTACCTTCTGTTGGCAACAACGGCGAAAGCCTGAGCCACCCGCCAACCTCCCTACCACGAGCTCCACCATCCTCGATCCGACCCTTGCCGTCTTTTCCCGACAGTGCAGCGCAAGTTGCACCCGACGCCTCTTCTCAGTACATCTCTCCTGGCTTCTTGTCATCTCCTCCTCCGCGGCTCGCAGCTGGCCGCCATCGACCTCACGAGTCTGGCCTTGCTCAAGCATATCGCCGCTTGTTCAAGCAACTCGATGACCAAGAGAGCCGGGACCGGGCTGCGATCTCTCGGGCTGGCTACCCTCAGAGCCAGCGTCAGTGGACGCGGTTCATACAGCTTACCCGCCGCCACCAGGACACTGTCAAAGCTATAAATATGCACCGAGATGTGGTCAACCAGGCACCAGAGCATTGGAATATTTGGGATCACTAAGTAGCTAGTAACAGGCCAGCTGTTTTTACGAGAATGCTTATCTTCCGCCTGTCCCACGCTTACCTGCTTCTCTCTCCTGAATGACCAATTTCTACCACTCCCACCGCCTCACTGCCCTGGACAAATTTAATGACTTGCAGTGTGGAATGAGCTTGTAAATGCAGACGCCGCTCCATTCAGCTCCGTTTCTCTCATCCAACTTCTCCTACGCCGGTCTCTATAGCTACTAATCACATACATCATCCGCAGCAATCTCTCCAGCGTTCCCACTACACCGGTGCTACCCTCGACCGTACCAAGTTCCACAAGGCCGCGCGGAAATACATCAGACACTCCTACCTCCCCGGTGTCATCGGCTCACGAGAACAGTGGTTTTCAGAGACTCCGCCGTTGCCAGAGACGGAGATTGAAGTCGGTTCGAAAGCGCCGTTCGCGCCGTGGCCTTGCACTGTCACCATGCGAGGCTAGCGATGCAGAGAAGGGCCAGGATCTGGAACGACGATGGGACAAGCCCTATTCTCCGACCAAGACCATTGTCGCCGCGGGCATGGCTTTCGCACTCAATCCCTGTGGCTGGCCAGCGCTAATAACGGCCTCGCAGACACCCTGTCGCGGTTCGACTTCGAAACAGTAGCTAACCTGTCTCTTTCCTCACTGGCAGACACCCCAACCCTGGGTTACGAGCGGCCCCCTCGAAGGTGGATCGACCGAGTAGAAGAAGCCCCAACGATCGGACACGCAACACTAATATGGCACGGACTGGCACCAAGGACAAGATAACATGGACCAATAAGAACATGACCAGATCGAGTATGTGGCTCTCTCTCCAGACAACCTTTACATGATAGTGCGACTGAAGCGCTCGACAACAGACCGCGAATTCGAAGGCACTTACATCTACATTGCTGCCACAGGCACCAAGACGTGCCCAATGTCCAACATGCGTGCCCCTGTTGCCGAAAGAGGAGGTGAAGCTGTACAGCGGACCCTCATTGCAAAGGGGAGCCGCCCAGCATGCAGCCGAACGAGGCCTCACCCCTCACGAGATCCAACTGCTAGGCAGGCGGAAAGCGATGCCTTCAAGCTATACGCCAAAACCCATGATCTCATTTCTCAGTCACCGCGGTAGTAAGCAAAGAGGCGGATTTTCGCTTGGCGGCCACGCAACCAGTTCTGCAACGACACGACCGCCAGGACACTCGAAATTAGCTCCTCTGCTCTTTTGCACGCCGCTTGCAGAGCCAACATGCCTGCTGCCCTCTAAGACAGCTTCCCCACGCACATCGACATCTCCTCCATCGCTATCACACAGCTGCCTTCTCCTCCGTCAACTCGGCTACACCAGGATCGTATCAACCACCATCTAACAACTTCCGTCAAGACATTCGAGGCCAGCGAGGAGCTGATTGCAGTCCATATCTCTAACCTCAAGACAACAAAGCATCTCGACCACGACAAGCGCATCGAACATGTCTCTTGCCAAGTCCAGGCCATCAAGAAGACGTACAAGACTCTTACCGCCGCAATGGACGGACTCACCACCGAAGCCAACTTAGCGTCCAACGCCGCCGCTAAGGATATATCTAAGCTTAAGCGGCGAGATAGAGTAGATACGCTACGACGGATGTTGTAATTGCATCACGAGTGGCTGGTGGCGAGGGAGATCGGTTTCGAGGGCGAACGCACGCGCAAAAGGACGTGAACGTGAGTGTACATCAACTGACTAGATGTAATGTTAGCAACCATGATGCTGTGCCAGGGGTGGCATGGAAATAGGCTGTGCGCATTCGCTTGCCCTGGCCTGTCACAGCAAAGTTGTCAGTTGGCGGTTCGTCTTGCAAAAAGGAAACTGGTTGATGGTATCAAATGAATGAAATGACGGTGTGTCCGTGTGTGTTGGGTCCTTAGGTGGGTGAGTAGAGAATCCGAGTGGTTGTGATTGCTGAAGTGTGGCTTCATTCATGAGCTCATCACGGTATTCCGCAGTAAGGCCGTCCATCGTCTCGCTAGTGAGTTGGTTGATATACTGCTGCTCTGGGTCTGTTGTGGCAGAGTCAGTCATTGACGCGTTGTTGTTGTGGTCGGGGCTCTCAGCAATCTCACTGGCCGATCGGGGGGGACCTCGAAATTGGTGTTGTTTGGCGCCGTGTGAGGCGCTGGTATAGTGTCTGATAGGGAGCTTGATGGAGAGCGTGATGGGCATGTGATGGGAACTATGATGCGGCATATGATAGGGACCATGATCCCAGCATTGTCGATGAGTACACACAGCATAGCTGGCATGTCCCTATCGTTGCTAGGTCAGACGCACTACTCGCAATTCAGTAGATCGTTACAGACCATAGCACGCCAGAGGCTTGGACGTCCTGCTACTCTAAAGGGCGCTGCACGGACCTAAACAGTCACCACGCATGTGGTACGCCTTCCTTGCAAGTTTCCTCGAAGAACTCGGCTACACCGTACTCGACGCCGACATGAGCCTTCTCGTCAAAGGTGACATCTTCATTGCTCTCTGTGTCGATGACCTTATTATTGGACCACGCATGGGAGCTATTACGGAGGTAGAGCAAGCGTTCAGCAAGTCAAACTCACTTCAGTCTTTCGACTGCCTTACTCGTGCAGCGAAACTACTATCGCGGGCGAGCGCCGCCATCTAGAGCAGTAGCGGGAGGTACATTGCTCTGGCGCCCGATGAGGCATCTTCCTAATCATTATTGTGGTTTGTGTTGAACGACTTCCACAGAGGCAATGATGTCTTCAAAGGTTCTATACAACCTGGCGCTGTCTGTCGCTCGTGATCTTGAACGGCATCCAGTAAGGAACGCCGGTTTCGTTTTCGTTCGCGACACTGCTAGAGGTGACGGGCTGGCTTCGAGCTATTGAAGGTTGATAGCATCTTGGGTTGTACGTGTATACACATGTGATAAGCCTGATCTGGTTATATGTGTCCGGTTCTCCATGCACTCCATTTACGAGCATCTGAACCACAACTCATCAATACAGTAGAGATGCATCACAACACCCATCCTCTAAGCTCTACCGAGACGTTCCTGTGGCCGCTCTGTCGACCGCTAGTATGGCAGCCATACTTCCATGCTTGACGGTACTCACAATCCTGGCCCAGACTAGAGTATGGAGTTGATCACCACGCACGCTCTGACCGTGTCCAGGAGACGACAGATACGGTGCCGCCTGTTTACAGCTGCAGAGACTATGGCACTGCCGCCCCAGTCGAGAGGTCGACATTGGAACTTCAAAGATCTTGCACGCTGCCGAGCTGAGTCCCTTCCTCGCTCGAAAATCGATCAGTCACAAGCATTGGTCATGGGCATTGGTCATGGGCATTGGTAAGAAACTCGGGCGATGTGAAGTGGTGGAGTGCGGTGGTCCAGCGTGTCATGCAATGGCCCAGCAGGGTGATATGCGATGGTCCAGCCGTGTGGATTGAGGAGGATGGTGCTGCTGTAAAAATCGCGGACGTGAATCTCTGAAGAACAGCCAGCCTAGGAAAGCTTGTAGACCGGCAAGTCGAATGATGGTATTCTAGACAAAGCGCTGATGAGTGATCACGAGACGAGCCGAAAAATATCGGCAGTATTGCGTGTGTTGGTGCAGGTGATTTTCGAGTACGAGATCGCGAGGTGGGTACTTGACCCTGTCGCGCCTCGACTGTCCCGTAGACCGGTGAAGCATTAAATGTCGGTTCTGCAGTCGATGGATTGGTCTGTTCGGCCTGGATCATTTGTTGCATCTGGACAGAATGCGTCAGGTGTGGAGGCGGCGCGATTTAGTGTCCAGACCAAGTGTCACAGCCTGCAGCGGAAGGTGGAGTTGCAAACCAAGTGCCACTACTCGTAGGAAATGGTCGGGGTCCAAAAAGTGTTACTAGCCTGAGTAAATGGTCTCTTGTCTTAAGCTGATCGTCGGCGACATCGGAGTAGTGTGTATGCCAAACGCCAGGACGTTTGCGAACATCTCCACAGATCTGGTTGCGACTCGATGATGCAATCACAGAAAGTCGAAGTCCCTTTTTGTGTCCCTCTGGAGCGTCGTCGATTTTTCGGCGGATGTCAGCAAGGTAACCCTGGGCCTGAACTTTGTCCTACCGAGGTCCAAGTTCGCCCGAGGGTGAAGCAACGTCTGAAGCAATCACTTCACGTAGAGTCTTGCACTGACGGCGAGCTTGTTGATTTCCATCCTCGTTCTGCAAGTGGGTTCTGATGCAAGCCATGACGGCCGCATGACCTCGTTCAGCTACCAGCAGAGAAGTTGCGTCGCCCTGTAGTGGCCTAGTCAAGTCGGGCTTGTGTGTCGTTCCGGTGTCCGTACTCATCTTCACCACATTCGGATCCACCGTCCCTGTCACCGTCCATGTCCACCACCTCTTGCGGGGTGACAGTGGTGGCAGTTGGTCTGAAGAAGTCGAACGAGGCCTGGATCAAGTGGGCGTGCGCCAAGGGCTCGGCGAAGAGACCGTCGGAGGAGGATTCGAAGGGAGAGGGTCGGTGAGTGGGTGCGAGGGATGGCACCAGGCAGGAAGGCTTCAGCAGCGGCTTCACGTCGTCCATGTTGTCGGTCGCGTCGTTGCCACGCTTCATTGTGATGTGGATTGCGTGTGATGTGCCCGGGACGTACGATGGGCAGGCCGGTGTCGGTGCTGGTGCGGTTCCCGGTGCTGGTGTGGTTGCCGCTGCGGTTGTCGGTGCTAGTGCTAGTGCTGGTGCTGGTGCTGGTGCTGGTGGAGGTGGACGTGGCGGTGTTGGAAGCCAGCTCGGCCGAGCGTGGCCATTGCCCGGTGTTTGTGGGAGCGCATGTTGGTCTTCGGCTTCATCTTCTTCGTC
>AWYE02000276.1:0-19478 GCA_000504385.2 Exutisphaerella laricina CBS 326.52 | reverse complement strand
AGTGTGTGTGTGTGTGCATTATGGGAGGGAAAGCATGGCGTAGGTTGGGGATGGGGATGGGGCATGAGATATGTATGCATAGACGAATATGATGTACTCTGAAAGTGCACTCCACTGGCGAAGCCCAAAAAAAACATAATCACACATGGGCGAGCAGTAGTCCTGTGGTGTACGTTTCACGAACCAAACATCTTGCACTGTTTGGTCTTGAAAGATGTAGCAGAGAACACATTTCTCGACCAGCAGTTATGCTCACTGACACCGATCACTGAACCAAGACTGATTATATGTGACTGTCTCATACGGGATAGCTATCAAACAACAGATTATGACATTTGTAGCAGACAATACGGGGATGTTCAAGGCAAGAGTGTCAGAGAGGGAGATTATGTCTTGATACCAACGAGGCCTCTCTGAAAAAACCACAGCCGACACTAGCGACGGTGTCCTAATATAATACACCAAACACGAAGGTAAAAATCTGACCAACAACTTCCTGCACCAATCTCCGCTCTTCGTCGTCGCCCCCTACGATGGATTTGATTATGAGTGGCCCGTTTCGAGCACCGCTCATTCCGCTACGTTTGCCCGATACCAATGAGAGAGAGAGGGCGAGAAGGAGAGAGAGAAGTCGCTTAAGCGTTAACTGGGATGCACTGGAGGCTGATGTTGATGGAGCCCTGGGATCAAAAATCATCAGCACACCTGTGATCTATCCAAATGTTTTGGAGTGGAGAGAAGGCCACCACCCAACTCTCTGTGTGTGTGTGTAGCAGATATGATTATTACTTACATCCTGGTTGCTGGGGCAGCAGAAGGTGTTGCCAGCTGGGCAGTTGCTGTTGAGGGCTAGGCGAAAGAAAAAAAATTAGTCAGTCTCTCAAACCACTACTATCGATCGATGTATACTTGAAGAAGAAGATGATGATGATGATGATGAAACATACAGCTCAGGAGCGACAAGTTGTTCAAAGTGCAGCTGCCACCGAGGACGTTGCCGAGCAGAGCGCTGCCGGAGCTGTTGGTGGTGCAGCAGGACACCTGGGCGCCCTGGGCGCAGGTGCCGGCTGCCGGAGCAGCAGCCTCGACAGGAGCAGACTCGTGCTTGGGCTTGCCCTCGGACTTGGCAGGCGCGGCGGACTCGGATGGGATGGAGTAGGCCATGGCGGCGGCGGCGAAGAGTGCGATGGTGCTGATGAACTGCATTTTGACTGTTTTGGGGTTGTTGAGGGGGTTTTTTGGGTTTGTTGGTTATAAACGAGTGTATAAGGTGAGAGTTGGTAAAGCGAGTGTGGTTGTGTTTGGATGCTGTTGTTTGTTGGTGCTGATGGGAGAAATTGGATTGAGGTGGGTGACCTGGGTGTACTTATACCTGGACTTTAGCTGTTTGCGTGGTTCTAGTCGTTGGTGGGTGTGTGGTTGAGGCTTTCAGGAGAGCTGCCGATAATGCTTTGCCACGTACGATCGACATCGTTATTTGATGCGAGCCACGAGAAAAAGAGGTCCTGTCCCCGCGATATACTGCATATAGCACAATTGTGATGGTACTTCATCTTGGGTGGCACTTGATCGTCGTGGTCATAACAGCGTTCCGGATCCGCAGCCGTACCAGATTTTGATGCCAAGACAATGCACCCTGTCTCTTAGTGCATGAAGGCCAACAGAGGTCGCACGATGAGCTTGCTGCAGCTTCTCGCAGCCATGATTGACCCAGACGAAGCGATCATGTAGGTGAGTAATTGTCAAGGCTGGACTCAGCTCGGTGCTATCGTGCCATGGCCGGGTAGTGTTCCGCCGACATATGGACTTTAATGCGGGTGTATCTGTGCTTCGATGATAGCCATTCGACCGTTGATGTCCGGTCAACTTTTGTCACTGTCTGGCTCGACCACAAAGAGCAACGCCACAAGATCACGGTGCAGCAGCGTTCGAAGCACAGGCCGTCGACTGCGTAGGTATACCATAGATTGACAGCCATGTAGACCTTCATCCCAAGGGAAGCCCAACGAAAAGTGGTCGCCAATCCTGCATTATGTCGTGCGGAACCGCTGTATACAGGAAAATGACACCTGCTTACCGTGCCCTGGCAAAGATTCATCTCCACCTTGAACGTCCTGAATACATGGATCAGCAAAATGCCACGGAAGCCGAGGCCACTCCTCGGAACAGATGCACACGTTGGTAAAAGGGCCAAATTGAAACGGAAAAGAAGTCGAGCGCGCCTTTGCCTCCACTCAATGCTCTCGAGCGCTCCGCATCGAGCCCGGTCTCCATACTCGATCTTCTTGGAGGATAAGTGCTATGCCACCGAGGCATGATCTTCACAACGTCGGCAGGGAGACTAATATGGAGGTTGCACTTACAACATGAAGAGCTGTCATTCCGACCAGTCTGGCTTTAGACATTGGCTAGGATCCTACGCAAGCTTGCACACGAGCTGTCTGTGCTCTTCTCGTGCCGCGCTAGTCAAATGTTGGTGGTCTTGAATCAAGCACCTGGCAAATATTGTTGAGTAC
The DNA here is from genome assembly GCA_000504385.2 of Exutisphaerella laricina CBS 326.52. Taxonomy (NCBI): domain Eukaryota; kingdom Fungi; phylum Ascomycota; class Dothideomycetes; order Mycosphaerellales; family Mycosphaerellaceae; genus Exutisphaerella; species Exutisphaerella laricina. The sequence continues at coordinate 16,962 of AWYE02000276.1, read as the reverse complement.
TCTCTGCAGGCTGATAGCAACAGGGCGCTGAGCTTATAGGCGTACGTCAGACGATCCAAAAAGCTTCCCTTTCCTGCCATTTCGACCGCGCGTGCAGCATGAGCTCTAGCTCCACCACCAATCCAGACTTTGAAGATGGAGAACAGACAGAGAGCCTGTCAACCTCTTCACATATTGCGAGTCCGATAAAGGTGTAGCGTGATCTGTCCGCACCAGGCACAGGTCTGAGGAGAATTGGCACACCACAGCCATAGCAGTACACCATAACGTCGCCAGCCTGTGGCGTACGGCCAGTCGATACTGCCATGGTGAAGATGATCTCGCCAAGGTGGATGAGATCGTCCTCAGTGGCACCGTTCCGCAAGAAGCGCTCGAAATGATCTGTCGGGACGGTGTTGCCTAGAAGTCGAAGCAGCTCGTGCTGTCGCGAAAAGGTCTTGTTTTCCAGATATGTCAGGATTGATAGACCGTCCCGGACCAGGACATCGTATTCTAAGATCTTGCCCTTTGATCTTTTGGTGGCAGACAACAAAACGGCCAGACTGCTTATGCCCACATCAGTCCAGTAACTATCCTCACTCTCCATGGCTTGCGAGGCTGTGACAAAAGCTTCTACGTCGCCCTTGAGGACTGGGCCTGGAGCCAAGTCGTCGTGCCGAAGCACACGTAACCATTGAAGTGGCACAAACTTGTGGCAGTTGGAGGAACGTTCGATCATGGCTAAAGCTTTTCTGCGCGCAAGGCTTTTGCAACGAGTCGTGAGCAGCTCTAATGCTTTTCTCCTAACGGCATCTTGCCATGCTTTGAGTTTGACAAATCGTGAATTGCGAATTTCAGGTGTCAACGGAGACCAGAACATCCGAATGCCTCCATCAACAACGAACTGTGGTTCCTTCGTGAGCGTTTTCACGACATAACCGTGAAGTAGAAGCACGCCTGAGGTCTGGGGAAACAGCAAGTCCAATATCTTAGCCAAATCTCTCGGACTTATGCCTCGGCACTGGGCAGGCAACTCGCGAACAATTTCGATCTCTAAGTGCCCATCGGAAGATTGCCGCTGCTCAGAGACTGGCGTCTCCTGCCAGACTTTGCTATAATGCGGCATACGGGCAATGTTGCGCCAGTCGGGGACCCAGCTTGGTAAGTCAAGGTCCGGCTGTGCGCTTACGTGCCCGTGGAGACCTAGGACTACACCGGCATTTCGATTGTCCCGTACGAGCCGTTGTGCGAGAGTCTCGAAGATTTGGGAGACCGTCTGAGTGTAACTGACATCAAGAATATGCTGCGGACACATCCCTAACAATGCGTAGATGCGGTCTCGGGGGTCCGTGCTTTTGCAACTGATAGAGGACGCTAGCAGTGACACGATACTGGTATCTTTCGTTGGCTCATATTCGTCAGTGGCATGATCTCGGAACTCTCGGGTAGAGCACACCTTCTTGGGTGGTTCCTGCCGGAGACCCAATAATGCCTGGCCGTACGTTGAGTCGCTTATTCGCAGGCGACGCATGATGTGGTCGGCCCGGGCAGCATCAGAAGCACGAGAGTTGCCGGTAACAACATTGTTACGCTGTGCCTGAGATCCTGCAACAAATCCGAAATATTGATTCCAGGACAGTGAGTGCTGCCCGCACCATACTATTATATGTTTTGCTGCCCACACCTCTTGCTTGATCCAGATGCGCTCCAGCCAAGGCCTACTGTAGAGATCGTGTAGTCCTTTGACGATGTTTTGGTCAGACAGGGTCTGGGGCTCATGCTCCAGGAGGTGACCTTCGTCATTCACAGCGGCCTGGCATCGATTCTCCAACGGCTCCGAGTGATGATCGGGTAGTGAGATGGACGTCAGGAATGCTATAGCATCCTTGGTGACCCCTAACGCGGGTCCCAACCAGACCATAACTCTTTTGGCGTGCTTGTAGAATGTCAGCATGTTAGTGACCTGGGTCGCCTTTTCTTCAAAATTTGCCTGATTGATGCAGATCGCATCAACCCATAGATAACGTTCCTTATCCTGGCTGTCACTGGCGGAAGCTTTGTACTGCTCGAGAAAAGCGTGAAGATTGGCAGTAATAGGTATGTTTGTGCCGTTGCACTGGATCTCGTGGCAGAAGTGGCCCTCTGCCCAGGTATACGAAAGTGCTTCATATTGAACTTGCCGCTGTGCCTCATGCAGCACAGCACCATCCAAGAACGCGATGTCTACCACAGTGAGATCGCCGCTCAAGGTAGCCTCCGGACGACCGGAGTGCACATTGAGCAGTCGAGTCTGCCATGGGTTAATCGGAACAGAATTATACAGCTTCTGAACATGATCGTTCGCGGCCATCGCGTTTGAAGACATCAGCCTTTAGGCAGCTCGAATGGACCTTGCGAAAGTAGTGCTGGCGGACGCCACTTTGATTTGTCTCGGGCGTAGACCAACATGATCATTGTCGACGACAACGTATAGTGAAGAAAAAGGCAAAGAAATTCGTCACGAGTTGGTACGAATTGGAAGAAGAGGATGTCACGAGTCGGTGAAGTCGATCGGCTCCTCGTTCCGAGCCAAATCTCATGGATATCGTACCTAGCTAACCTTTAGCACTGCAAGCGTCTAGTTATATTATCATCTGAAGAGTCGGTAACTATCGCACTCACACACGCGTAACTCTCCTCTGATCAAGGTCGTCTTTTCTCTTCCCTCACCATTTCCTTCAGCATAACAAGCATCATTGACGAACAAGAGCATATATACCAAAGCTCTACAATGGCCAAATCAATTCCCAACGACATCTTCCAATACTCCACCAGAGACGCCTTCACCGCGGGCCTCCGCGACGGCGGCCCTCCTGTAGCCTTCCTGACAAACCACGGCAATCATGGGATCGGCTTTTTCGAAGACGAAGAAAGCGAACTCATCCAAGTAGACTCCACAGCCTACAGCATCTCACCCTCCGGAGCAGTAGAGCCGGCGGATAAAGAAGATCAACTGCCTCACGTCATGGTCACGATTTTCCAGCCTAAGTTGAAGAAATCGCTGCCTGTAGGTACGACGAGCAAAGAGGTGAAGCAGCTGTTTGGCAGTAGCAAGAATACGCCCATGCCTTTTCGGATACGAGGGACGCTAAAGTATGTCAATACGGTGCAGGCGACATATTGGGATGTCAAGGGGACGATATTCGGATTTGCGATACCGCAGTGGCAGAAGGGCATATCTGGCGAAGGACTGCAATGCTCTTTCCTGAGTGAAGACCAGAAGAAAGGCGGAAGAGTGATAGACTTCGAATCTGGAGAGGGCGCAGCGGTGGAGTGGGCCAAGACCGGGAGGTTCCATCTCGGATTTCCGCAGGATGAAGAGTGGGAAGAGCTGAGGTTGTGATGGTCGGGATACGACTACAGAGAAGGATGTCAGGACGGTTTCCGTGCGTAGCTGAAGGCTGCATCCGGCTGCTCATCAAAAATTTAAAACGGCGTCTGCGCTATACTCAGCAGATGATGCTGCGAATCTTCACGCGAGATCCTGGTGGCAAGCACCGGACAGTTCTCTGTGTCATTTGAGCACCATCCAGAACATGACCGTCGACGTGTTGCAGTGCGCTCGTCTTCCATAAGCTTCACCCGACACTGCTACTCAGGGTCGAACGGCCCATGTTCGGCTAGGACAATTGTCCGGTAAAATGCTAGAGGAAAATACGGAGCAGTTGGCCTGAGTGGCAGAGTGAATGGCACAATGATGACACTCGAATCGACAAATACGCGTCGTTTGTGATAGACGAAGATTCAGTGAGCGGTGAGTCTTCACGACGTTATCCCAATTGTCATTCACTCGCTGAACGCTCTTCCCTAGACTGTCAACGACGTCTTACGAAGAGGTTACGGAGAGGGGGAGTGCTGGTGGCTCTGGATCGTAGACGACCACAATACGCTACAAGACCTGACGACTATGCCTGTTGACGGAAGCGAAGATACAGAGAGTGATCGTGACGATGGTCGAGAAGAGCGATAAAGAGCATGGAATGGGGGATAGACAAGCCAATCGATTAGCTGTAGCCGTAGCTTTTCGCACATACTGTTATTGTGATGTATGCTATGTGGGAGGCCGGTTCGTTCCGATGCTCAATGAGTGTAGTATGAACGAGGCGTGAGTAGGACTGATGCTTTCGCTAGTTCAGACCAATCGTGATGTTGACCAGGCTGTTCATGTACATGTCGTCGATGTAGCTTCCATTGTAATTATTGATCACTCAGGCACGAAAGTCTGTCTCTTACGTCGCTATGTTAAGTTCCCATTCGCTGACTCAGCCCCCACCATTCGGAGCATGGTGCATGTTTTGACGATATGTTCACGCTTGTTGACTCTTTTTTGCTCGAGCTTGGGAACATTCACTTACACCAACAGCCCGCCTCGCCGACAAATCCACAGTGCGCCACCCCTATTTGCAGCAACACGGTCCCCCAAAGCTACCCAACAGGAACAGAAGCGCACACACACGAAGAGGTTGCCCGCAATGGGCTCGATCAACTTTCCTGCGGAGGAAGAGCGCATCCTCGAGCACTGGACCGAGACAGACGCCTTCCACCGCCAGCTCGAGCTCTCCAAGGACAAGCAGCCGTATGTCTTCTACGACGGCCCGCCCTTCGCCACCGGCACACCGCACTACGGCCACCTGCTGGCATCCACCATCAAGGACATCATCCCGCGATATTGGTCCATGAGGGGGAGATACGTCGAGCGGAGATTTGGCTGGGACACACACGGCGTGCCCATTGAGCAGATCATCGACAAGCAGCTGCAGGAAGAGCTTGGCGTGCGAGGCAAGGCGGCGGTGGACCAGATCGGCATCAAAGAGTACAACCGAAGATGTCGAGAGGTCGTGCTCACTTATGCTGGCGAGTGGAGGAAAGTCGTGGGCCGTGTGGGACGATGGATCGACTTCGACCGCGACTACAAGACCATGGATCCTTCGTTCATGGAGACCTGCTGGTGGGTCTTTGCACAGCTGTACAAAAAGGGTCTCGTCTACCACGGAGCACGAGTGCTGCCGTACTCCATGGCCCTCAACACCCCTCTCTCGAAGAGCGAAGCCCAAGAGGAGTATAAAGATGTCCAGGATCCAGCTGTGACCGTCTCGTTCCCTGTGTTGCCGCTCGAAGAACAGCCAGAGCAGGTGAGGGCGAAGCTCGAGCAGATCCAGAAAGTGGCTGGTGGCCCCGTACATTTCCTAGCATGGACAACCACTCCTTGGACCTTACCGAGCAACCTCGCGTTATGTGTGCACCCAGACTATGAGTACATTATCGTGCACGACGTCGAATCAACAAACACCTACGTCATGCTCGAAGCTGGTCTCAAGACACTCTTCAAGGACCCTAAGAAAGCCAAGGACAAGTATCGCGTGCTGCCTCTGAAAGTCAAGGGATCCGATCTCGCCGACATCAAGTACAAGCCATTGTTCGATTACTTCTATGACACTTTCAAGGATGTTGCGTTCAAGGTCCTCACTGACACATACGTCAAGCAAGACGATGGCGTCGGCATCGTCCACCAAGCTCCTGCCTTTGGCGAAGACGATTATGGCATTGGATGGAGATATGGCATCATCAATGCCGAGCGATCACCGCCCAATCCATTGGACGCTGGAGGCAATTACACTGACGAGGTTCCCGACTTCGTGGGGCAGAATGTCAAGGCCGCCGACAAAAACATCATCAAGCACATCGAGGGTATGGGTCGCATGGTTCGGAAATCTCAAATCACTCACAGATATCCTCACTGCCCAAGATCGAAGACGCCACTCATCCAGAGAGCTGTACCTTCGTGGTTTATCAAGGTTGAGAACATCGTGCCTGAATTGCTTGAGAACCTCGAACAGACTCACTGGGTTCCGGCGTCGGTGAAGACGGGCAGATTTCACAACTGGCTCGGAGCTGCGAAGGACTGGAACGTGAGCAGAAACCGATACTGGGGCACGCCACTGCCGCTCTGGGCTTCCGAGGACTTCAAGGAGATTGTCTGCGTATCGTCTGTTGCCGAGCTCAAGCAGCTGTCTGGGTTCCAGGGCGAGCTCAAAGACCTCCACAGAGACTCTGTCGATGGCATTACCATCCCTTCGAAGGAGGGCAAAGGCACGCTCAAACGCGTAGAAGAAGTGTTCGACTGCTGGTTTGAGTCAGGGTCTATGCCCTACGCCTCTTCGCACTACCCATTTAATTACCCTGGCTTCGACGCTCAAGACAGTGATTCTGGACTTTCTTCAACTGATGGACCAGGAAAGCAGCTCTTCACTAAATTCCCTGGAGACTTCATCGCGGAAGGTCTGGACCAAACTCGAGGCTGGTTCTACACCCTCTCTGTCTTGGGCACACATCTCTTCGGCACTTTCCCGTACAAGAACTGTGTTGTCAACGGCATTGTGCTTGCCGAAGACGGCAAGAAGATGTCCAAGTCACTAAAGAACTTCCCCGACCCCATGCTCGTCATCGACAGGTATGGTTCGGATGCGCTCAGACTGTACCTCATTGACTCTCCAGTCGTACGAGGCGAGCCGTTGCGCTTTGCTGAAGCAGGTGTCAAGCAGATCGTCTCCGGTGTACTACTGCCACTATGGAACGCCTACAATTTCTTCGCACAACAAGCGGCGCTGTTCAAGAAGAATATGGCCGAGGAGTTCGTCTTTGACCCGGACATGCAAAAGTCGAATCACAATGTCATGGACCGGTGGGTATTGGCTGCTACACAATCTTTGCTGCAGTATGTCAACCAGGAAATGGAGGCCTACCGCTTGTATACCGTTGTGCCACGTTTGTTGAAGATGGTCGACGATGTTACCAACTGGTACATTCGCTTTAATCGTAGCCGACTGAAGGGTCAAACCACTTCTGGAGGCAAGCCTGCAGCTGATGGAGACTCCAAGCCATTACCTTCAATGTCTAGTGCACAAACCAATGGAGCATCATCAGGGGGTGATGGATCCATTGAGCAAGAAGAAGGCAGCAAAATGGACACTCTCCATGCTCTCAATACTCTCTACGAGGTGTTATACACGCTGACCCGAGCACTAGCTCCATTCATCCCGTTCTTGAGCGACAACATCTTCCAGCGACTAGCACCTCATCTGCCAGAGTCCATAACCAAGGGCCAGGATGTACGAAGTGTGCACTTCTTCAGCTTCCCAACTGTACGAGAAGAGCTTTTTGACACCACGGTGGAGCGTCGTGTCAGCAGAATGCAAAAAGTCATTGAGCTTGGCCGTATCTGTAGAGATCGGCGCACAGTCTCGTTGAAGACGCCACTGAAAACTCTGGTCGTCTTGCATCAAGATCAGGACTTTCTTGAGGATGTTAAGACTCTCGAGAATTACATCACAGAAGAGCTGAACGTGCGCGATCTTGTCTTGACTAGCAACGAGAGCAAGTACGGGGTTGAGTTCGCCGTCCTACCAGATGTCAAGAACCTGGGCATGAAGTTCAAGAAAGATGCTGCCAAGATTAAGAACGCTCTCAAGGATCTCTCTGATGCCGACATCCTCGACTTCCTCAACAACGGCAAGATCACGGTAGAGGGGAAGGATCTTGATGCTGAGGATCTGAGGGTGCAGCGCAATGTCAAGAAGAGCAAAGAGACGGAGAATCTGGAGCCTGGTGTCGACGCTGATGTGATGATCCTGCTGGATGTCTTTGCATATCCGGAGTTGGCGCAAGAGGGTCTGGCTCGTGAAGTACTCAATCGCATTCAACGCATGAGGAAGCGAGCAGGCCTTGTACCCACAGACGATATCTTGGTGACATGGCGATGTCTTCCACCATCTGCTCCAGATGGCGCCGATAACGCTGCTTCAGAAGACAAGGATGCGAACCTCGAAGCTGCACGACTTGAACAAGAGCGACTTGTCGAGGAGATGTTCTTGGCACAGAGCTCCACTTTCGACAAAGCCGCCAATCGAGGCGTGGCAAAGGCTGATGCCCACACGCCTCTAGACCATATTGCTGAGGAGGAGACCGACGTTAAGGACATTCGACTCTTGTTGAGGTTGCTACGGACCGAATAGAGACTCAAGCGCCCATATATGAGAAATCATAGAGTTCAATGTAGGGTTGGGCTGGTCGGTTGGGATCTCCTGACCCAACATCCATGCTTCGGGAGGAATATCAGGAGAAGCACGATATCAAGCTGCGTGCATCAGCTCTCAACAAGAAAGAAGAGAACAGCTCAAGGTGTTCAAAGCAGGACTTGAGCAATCGGACGATCTGTACAGTCGGGAGGACACCTCGTCTCCTACCCAAGACAAGCCGAGGCCCCTCTTGCGATAGCGTGCTGCCATCTTCTGCATCAAAGAAGCTGTCAAGGTGCGAGCTGTGCCGGAACCCGGGACACGAGCGCTGTAGTCCTGAGAATGACCGCAACCATGCAGCGTCGATTCAGACAACGGACCATCCCAATGATGTAGCTACAGCTGAGACACTGAACAACGCCAATGAAAAAGGTGAGCCGTCGAAGGAGCGTAAAGTTGGCAGGTCACGCAAGTACACACGGGTGGACTCCGCTCCTGACATCGCTCCTAACCCTGCTCCTGTCACTTCTCCTTCCGATCCAGCCTTTGTGGCCTCTACTACTGTACCGCTCGGAATCCATTATGATACTGCATATGTTGACAATCACTCGGACGAGACTTTTAAGTATCGAGGCAATTGCCTTGGGAGACCCAGTGTACCGTCCGCCGACGCCTTGAAGAATACTGCTGCCAGGGCCCTAAACACCCCCAATCCAAGACTCAGACCGCTGCCTGACGACTCCGAGCTGGCGTCTGTGCACCCAAGCACTCGAGCCGGCGCTCGTGTGCTTACGGAAGAACGTCGATGCGACTGGGACGATCTTAAACCTGGCCCGCGACTTGCCCTTCGCGCTAAGGAGCGCTTTGTAGTTGATGCGATAACTTTCGGCATTTCATGGAGATGATCAACTGGTTCGATACAGGACATTCGATCAGAGAAGGTCTCTACAAAAACATGGCCCTGCTTCTCGAGTCAGAGAGAGAGCTTATGGAACTGTTCAAAAAGTTCTGGCCTACGGACGAAACCAGTACCTATTGTTGAGGTGCAGGGCAGCCGGAAGAACGATAATGCGCCCCAAGATCATTGAAAGAGCTGGGGCATTAGGTGCGATTCAGTATCGGATGTTTGTTCATCAGTTCACATTCATCATGGCTGGTGGCTGGACTAGATCAGCATTCGTTGAGATTAGCATGTCATAAACAACGAAAAGGTAGACAGCATAACAACAAGCGAGACCATAAAAACAAATCAAGAAGTCCCTTGCCATAAGTATACACATTACATTGGAACCTCTACCCAAAAGCGCCGTCTTATTCATCACCATCATCGACCCTACTAGCAATAAATCCCGCCTTCTGCAAGGCCTCTACATCCCCACCAGCTTCCATGACCGCCCTCATGGCCGCTTGACTCAACCGCCGCCTTTTATCGGCCGCCTCTTTCTCCCTGCGTGCTTTGGTTTTGGAGCTTCCGGAAGGCGCTACACCACTCAAGATCTTCCCGCTGTCTTGAGGGGTGTAGTTTACGAAGCTGCTTCCGCCTCCTCCTCCTCCTCCTCCTGCTTTGGGAGTCGCGGCAGAGAGACCACCGGATTGGTTCCTTTTGTGGCGGGATGCTCGCCGGGAAGAGGAGCGGCGGCGGGAGGTAGGGGAGAGGGTGCGGGTGGGGGACATTGAGTCTGGGGCAAAGGATTGGCGGTTCGGGGAGATCGGAAGGCCGGGGGAAAGGTAGAAGGGACTTGTTGGAGGGATCGAAATGGCGGGCTGATATGCTTGCGGTAGCAGGATATTCTGGGATGTCGTGGTGTAATTATTGTTGGAGACCATGTTTGGATCGCAGCTTATTCCTAGACCGAAATTGTCGTCGTCGAGGGTTGCGAAGGGGTCTTGGCCGCTGCTGAAGGGGTCTGTGGTGATGAAAGGGTCGTTTGGTGGTGGTGGTGGTGCTGTTGCTGCTGCGGTTGCTCCTATGAATGGTGCTGTTGTGCTCCATGTGTCTTGCAATGGGGAGCTAGAGAAGCCAAAGTCGAAGGACTGAATCTTGTTTGCTGCTAGGTGTGTGCAATTATCTGGGTAGAACGGCGCGGTATCGTTCAATGGCACTGTTTGTGGGGCGTATGGGCTCGTGGGCGCTGCTGCCTCGAAGTATATGGATGTAGCATGGCTTCCAGGACTCAGCAGAGGTGATGCCAAAGGTGTATGGATCCTAGCTGCGTCCTGAAACTTATTGGTTAGAGGTGAGATCTCTTCATCGTAGCCATATACCGGAGAGAATGCTGTCGATGAGCCGAAAGCAGCGAAAGCGTCTTGTGTTGATCTGGCCGAACGCGGCGGAGAATCCGGGAACGTCTGGGATGGCATTCTCAGCTCATACTTCTTGGGGCTGTTTTGTATGCGTTCTGCCCAGACATCCTTGAAGCCAGCCCGATATCGAGACGGGGTCATCATCTTGGATGGTGACACATTTCTCGACTTCGGCTTGCGAACGGTGGCATACGAAGCGGCGCTCGCAGATGCAGGAGGCTGTTTGGTAACGCCTACGGGCCGTCCGCGTGAGACAGATCGAGTATTAGTGACACTGCGCTGGTTTGGTGTTTTACGTCCGTTTGCAGCAGCAGGAAGTCGTGACCGCTGTCGTGGTGACGAATCTGATTGGTCAATGCGTAGAGCAGGTGGTGAAGGATGTCCCCCTAGACTCAGGAAGTCGCCATAGGACTTTGTTGACCTCAGCTTCTGTTGACGTTGCTCGCACTCTGCGGCGTTCTGCTCCAAAGCTCGAAGCTTCTTCGTCCAAAAGTCACCAGGCGCTTTGGCTTTAGGTTGTCTTGCTTCTGTCTCGATACTCCGAACCACTGAGATGGGTTCGTCAAGGGAAGGTATTGGCGAGGTTGCGGAGGTGTTTGTGCTGCGATTGCTTTGTTCGCTCGAGCCTGAGAAGTCGTCAACATTTCCAATCCCGTCGGAATTGCTTCTTTCATGCTTGCCGCCCTCGAGAGCGAAGAGGTCGTCAGCATCGAGGTACTGGTCAAAGACATGGTTGCAAAGACTTGACCATTCAGGTTCTTTGTTAGGAGGCCGGATCTGGTAGTTGTGCTTGCTCGCGACAGCGGCCATTGGTGTAGCGTGAGGAACGATCGTCCGAGGTAGAGCGTCTTGACATGCGCTTCGAACGTGATGTCGCAGAAATGATGTTGAAGTTCTGCGGCAAAGGAGAAACTTGCGGCGCGCAGTATGAAGAGTGTAACAGACTTCCGCAACGGGACAGGCCCGTCAGGTGGGTGATATACGACATAGCTATTGTGGAGTGGTTGTGCCAGCGACCATGCATTCCACATTGCAGCCGGCGGAACAGTTTCGAATGGGTAAGCCTTGTGTCCAGCCTCCTCGTGGTGTCATGAGGCACCAGAATGGCTTTGTGGCGGCGTACATTCCTTCTTGCTGCCACGGCTGGGTAAGGAATGCAGAATCGAGAGCGTTGGTGCACCTCGCCAGGAAAGCCTGCAAAACACTCTTGGCGAACATCATGCTCTTAGACGCAAAGTATTCCGGCGACTGAACTCGGAGATGGTGTGGCAACATCACGTAGACGTTAGCTTTCGTCCCTCCTACTCTGCCTGATATGCCTGCACTCCTTCAATGCTGGTCAGAATATCATATGCGTTCGCGGGTGATTACTGCTTGACAGACTGTGTCGGGCTTATGGGCATTTGCAGTGCAGGAAAGAGCGCCAACCTGAGACCAGGATAGAAGCAGCATGTCTGCTCGTGCAGGCCGCCTGTGCACATACAAGAATTGGTGGCCGGAGACCCGTACAGTTCTGGTTGTGCCGTTTGTGGCCGTGCAGATGGCGCGCCCGAAGGTGGCGCCGGATCAGTAGACATGGATGGTAGATACGGCTTGGACTGGCGTCGACTGTATGTTGGCCACGATTCGCTATGGTCCATATCGTCGGGATGGAAGAAGCGGCAATGAAATTCGTGCCTAGTGCCGACACAGGCACAGTGAAGTGGTTCTGAAGTAGTGCGACGGTGCGGTGTCCTGTGTCGATCTACGCTTAGCGTGGCATATAACGAAGGATGCCTACGGGTGAGCATGACATTGTCGTCCAAGGGAGAAAGATATCTGTCAGATGTCGATTCCTGAGAAAGACTACTTATTGGGGCTTGCAGGGCCCCATTGGTGGCGCGCTCGACCATCTTGTCAGCTACCACCCGGTGTGAGTGCTTCAAGTTGCGCTGTACAAAACCGCTCATCAGGAAAATACACCGCAGGTCCACCTCTTCCTTGATATACAACCCGCTGGTCGGAGCCTCGACGCCCAGCTCATGTGGCTCTTTCGGTTCTCCTGGTTCGTTCCCACATACTGTCCACTTGCTGCGAATGTCGACACCAGCGGGCGCGAAAACGTGTGTCTGCAGACCTCTTGGAAGGTTGTGAAAGCATGCTTTGTACGACACCTCGCCTTTCAGCGCTCCCCCAGGTAGGTAGTTGATTTGGTCCGTGATCTCGTACCATATCGCATTTTCAGCCTCGTCTTTGGACGCGCTCGGAGGCGGATCGGTCAGATGAAGTCGAAGTACCAGCGGATTCAGCTCGATCATAGCGCGGTGATCGTGAAGCTGTGCTAGGGCCGTGTCTCGCGTTATCGGCGCTGGCAGAGGTGTGATATTCGTGATGAAGCTTCGTTTCGACATGTTCGGGGCCGTTGCTAAGAAGACGTTGAGCCGCGGTCAGTACAGGTATTAGCAGAAGCGTACGACTGCATATGAACTCGCTTGCAAGTGTGCATGGTCACGAAAGAGTTCCACCGCAGTGCTGGCTATCGACTACGGCAAGCGCTGGCGCTAAACAGGAGTATAATGTGAGATCGCCTACCACGGTGTCCGTCTACCAACCCATCGTTCGATACTGTCAGACGTGCTGTGTCCTGCGGTGATGGGTCGTTCTGCTGTGTACATGTACCGCACACATGTAGTGAGAGAGGTGACGCCCGCATCATCAACAGAGTTCACTTCCCGCCAAGAGCGCCATAGAATACCTGTAAGTTAGTCTGTAGAACTATGTAGCTTGCTTCGTGCTTGTCTTTTCTCCTTCCTGTCCCCCCCCATCTCGCAGCCATGTGATACAGAATGCCTTGGTACAGTTCGCCGGGGCATTGCGCTCCTTTCACTGCACATCGAACAGCAGATGTCTATATACACCCAAACACCATAGGCCCATACGGCCCGGAACACATTCGCCGACCCTCGTGATAAGCTTTCAGTAGTCAACCACGATCAGCACGCTGTCAATAGTGACGGCATTGCAGTACTTTATGGCCATCTTCACCCCTCCACCTACCGTACAACTACACTGGAGAACATGCACAGCCCCTTGCCTCACCCGTGGGCTGATATACGATAGTAATTGAGCTGCGATCATCGCTCACTCCGACACGTGGCAAATAGGCTATCAATTCCGCAACACCAGAGTCTGATATTGTGTACGAGCTCACAGGACCACCATCCCGAATGCAACCGCCACGATGGCCTGGGAACAAATCGAGCCAACGCCTCCTCACTTGACCTACCTCCTCCTCTCGACCTTCCTCATCAGCTACGTCCTCTTCACAAACTTCCTCCGCAATCGTCTGCACCTCAGCGAGCCCCCGATCGCCCTTCTGGTCGGCATCCTCCTCGGCCCCCAAGTTCTAGGGTGGCTCACGCCCAACTTCTCCAAAGGACAGGCGGGAAATCATGACCCTGGAATCCACGGTTGGGGCTGGGTACGTATCATTGCTCAGCACAAAACACGTACAGTATAAGCTGACCGGTTGTATGATATACACATAGGGCGACAACATAATTCAAGAAACCACGCGCATAATTGTCGGAATCCAAGTCTTCGCCGTTGGAGTCGAACTGCCCAGATACTACTTCTCCCGCCACTGGCGCTCCATCGCAATGATGCTCGGTCCCGTCATGGCCGTTGGCTGGGTCATCTGCGCGCTTTTCTGCTATCTCATCTTCAAGACTGACGTGCCCACTTCGATGGTCGTAGCGGCGTGTCTCACCCCAACGGATCCTGTGCTCGCGGCCAGTATATTGAGTAATAGTCAGTTCAGCGAGAGGGTGCCAAAGAGATTGAAAGATATGTTGAGTGCGGAGAGTGGGTGTAACGATGGCGTTAGTTTTCCGTTCTTGTATCTCGGGCTGTTTCTGCTTACGCAGGGCACGGGCGACCTCGCGTTGAGGGATTGGTTCTTGATTACTCTTCTCTGGCAGTGTCTTTTTGGCACGTTCATTGGTCTGGTTATTGGGACGTTCTTCAACCGTGTATTGCGATTCAGCGATCAGAGGGGCTATATTGATCGTGCAGGCTTCGTGGTTTTCTACTTGCTACTGGCTATCTTCAGCGTTGGTGTTGGGTCAACACTGGGCTCGGACGACTTCCTGGTTGGCTTTGGTGCCGGATATGGCTTTGCGAGAGATGGATGGTTTGCCAAGAAGACGAAAGAGACGAACCTACCGAAGATCATTGATCTTCTACTGAACAATGCCATGTTCGTGTACTTCGGAACCATCATGCCTTGGGACTCGTTCAGTCCGCACAGCATTACGCCGTGGATCACTCCTATTCGCTTAGTCGGGTTCCTGGTCCTGGTTCTGCTCTTCCGTCGACTACCGGTCATGCTCGCTGTGTATAGATGGGTTCCGGACATCAAGACAATGCGAGAGGCGCTGTTCTGTGGTCACTTCGGTATGTTTCCCGTGCAGCTTGACAGAAATGAACGACAAAACTGACGCAAGCCAGGTCCGATGGGTCTTGGTGCTCTGTTCTTGGCTATCGAGGCTCGCGCAGTCCTAGAGAATGGCACGAGCACTCCAGATCCGCATCCCCCGGTCTATGGTCGACCGTACACGAATCGCGAGAAGGCTATTGAGACTATTTGGCCTGTGATATCGTTCGTGGTGTTTGGCAGCACTCTGGTGCATGGGTTAAGTGTTCTAGCACTGAGCATTGCATCGCATTTCCGCCGGAACAAGAAGGATCGAGCGCCTCTTTTGGCGGGCGAGACAGATCCTTTGGACGGTATGGACCATGGAGATGGCGATGGCGGAAGTGTTGCGAGCGAGGACGATGATGCCGACGTTGATCATTTGTAGCAATCAAGTACGCGAGGCCCGCGCGCCACCTGGAAAAGCTGTTACACGCAAGCAGTTCGTATGAAGTCTTAGCACGCTGCTTGGTCGCTGGCCAGCTGGGCGGTGTTGGGATCGTGCGACACAGCGCGAGAGCGTGGTTATCGATATATCTCGAGTCCGTTTGAATATCGTCAATTACCCTGACTCCTGCCACTCCTGCTTGGTATGCACGATGAAATTTGGTGTTGGTGCGTCGCTTCATTTACTGTCATTTACTGTCATCTTCTAATTTCGTTCGTCCTTGCATGACTACGCCCAACTCATACTCGACTCCTACAGCCAGATCTTGCGAGAAAAACGCAACACCAAGCTCCTGACTGGTATACCACGAAGCTCGATCCATGTTCCCGCTGCCGAAAATGATCGTCTCATTATCCACGATCGTTAGCTTGAGATGGGACTGCACTGGCTCTCTCGCATCCGTAGATTTCGGCTTGTAATACGAGATCTGCAGTCTTCCGGGAACGATCCAGCCAGCTTCTTCGTCTGTACGCTGCTTATCAAGCATGATCTTGTGCGACTTGATCATCTGTGATACGCAGCAGCTGGTCGTTGTCCCTGCCGTCACGAGCTGCTCCAGAATCATCAGTCTTTCGCTGGTTGTAATGGTAACGTTAACGCCGCGCTCTAGGGCTTCGAGCAATGCTCTTATGACCGGAGGGGAGGTGACGTTCGGGGTCTGTATGAAGATCTCCTTCCGTGCGCTGGTGAAGAGGTGCAGGAGTTCTGTGTTTAGCGGCGTGTCGGGAGGCGAGGCGTGTTCTTGCCACGGCAGACGCCAATTCGGGTTTCGGTGATGCCATGATGGCAGGAACTTGCAAGCAACATCGTGGATGCGAATTGTAGCGCCTGAGGGAGATTGCCGTCCAAGCGAGGAGAGGTCCTGCTGAGGAAGTGGTCCGTTGCGGTATGCCTCGTCTTCTCCTATGTCTGCCCAGTTTTCGTGCCAGAAGGACCTGAATTCGTCAACGATCGGCCCACTCATCTCAATACAGCCTTCAAACCACTCCTCATGGCTAACGTTGCAACTTGGTAAGAACAGTCGTCTGCCGTCGATGAGCACGAACTTCGGGTGCCATACACTGAACGGCAAGAAGAAGATGCTTTTGATGCGAAGGTCAAGACCCCTGTATTCATCTTCTGACTTCAAGCCTAATGACTTCTCCCATTCTTCTGGCTTCCAGATACGTCCTTGTGGTGATGAAGTGTGAAATAATTTTTGGGTGAGCGAGCAAGATGAGAAGCCTATGCGTACGCGGACCTTCGTATGGTCCAATTGCGCGTCAATACTCAGCTTTTGCAGAGTGTTGCGTAGTTCTTTCAAGGTATCTGATGCCGCCCAGAAGCAAGTGATTAGGATGACTTCGTGCTTTGCCTGGTGAATTGCCGGTAGGATTGTGTCCTTGTAGATCTGGTAGCCAGTGCCGAACGTCACGCCGTGGACCACTGCTTTGGTAGTGTCATGAGTAGCCATGGACTGCAAGCATTGTATCAATGGAGCAAAGAAGAGAGTTGCACACAGGCAGCCAGTCAACGAGGTTATGGCATAATGCTCAGACCCTCGCCGTTGATGTAACTTGCAGTTACACCGAGGCCTTGGCATATGGATGCAGAGGAAACAAAAGACACTAAGATGAGGGTATTCAACTCCACTAACTCTTCTATCTATAGTGGCTTTGTGCCTGCTATATATATCCTACTATATGGTCCTTTAGGAATGTTCTTTAATGCCTAAGAATAGGGAT
>AWYE02000275.1:0-48951 GCA_000504385.2 Exutisphaerella laricina CBS 326.52 | reverse complement strand
TGGATGAATTTTGATCCCTGCCCGCCATGCTCTGCGCCATATGCTAAAATTCATTCCAGGATAAGGGAAATGGTTGGGATAGTGATGTTAAGATTTTGGGACGGGGTAGAATAGGTTGCCACAGCTATGGACGCACACTCCCATCTCATTCAGTGAGACATTCAAAGAGATATATCACGCCGAAGACGAGGAATGCAATCGCACCGCCGATGGTAACTGTCGTTCGCATTAGCAATCAGTACAGTCCCCAATTTTTGTTAGTCCAGTGGTAATTTTTTATAAAAAAAAAAACTTACCGACTCTCATGCTGACCTTCCCGGCTAGTGCTTTCCCTCCGACCACTGCCATGCCGGTGCAGCATGCGTGTCCTACAATTGCACCAGCTGTCACGAGCCAGTAGTCCTGTCCCGCTGCCATGGCGATAGTGGCGATTTGTGATCGGTCTCCCCACTCCCCTAAGAATGTCATAATGAATGTGCTCACCCATGCTGGACTGAGCACTAAGCTCATGAGATTCTGTAGTCCAGCCAGGCCGCCCTTCTTCTTGCCTCTGCTCGGACTTGGTGATGTCGATAAAGGAGGCGAGTCCGGAATCCCGCCCTTATTTATGCTCTGACTTCGTCCTCGTCCAGATTCCAACTCGTATGGGCTAACTTTACTTGAATGGCTCTTCCGCCGTATCTTGTGCTCTTCCTCCTCCAGCTCCGCCTCTACTTCCCGCATTTCTTCGCCCATGCCTGCGTGTTTGTCCATTGCCAGACCCTCTCTCAGACTCTTTGCGCCAAACACGAAGAACAGCACCGCTGCTGCGAAGGTCGTGAACTTCTTCGGGAGGAGAGTGGGGAAGGCGTGGCCTAGCACGGCGGAGAGGACAGTCATGGCAATCAGGGCCGCAAGTGCGGCAGAGAAGACGAGGAGGCGTGCGTGGCGCATTGCCATAAGTGCGGCCACCAGGAAGGTCTTGTCGCCGATCTCGGAGAAGATAATCATGGTGAAGGAGAGGACGAAGGAGTGGAACCATTCGTGCCAGGATTCATCCCCGGAATCGTCGGTGCCAATGACTGGGGATGGCGTACCTGAGGATGAGGACTTGGACTTTGGCGGGCGTGGGTTCGTCTTGCCCTCGGTATCAGGCATCGTGTCGACTAGCCATTTGTTCTTGCCGCCTTCTGAGTTGATAGGTGGACCTAGATCGCTGTCGCGGGCGATCTGAGGATCGGGCATGGGGATCTTATGTGGCTTCTCGGGCAGATCTTTTGGCTTCTCCAAGCCGTAGTCTTCGCCATAGCTGTCGCTCTTGCCCACCTTCTCTCCCGTGATGGCGTCTTTGCTGGAAGCTGGATCCTTCTTTCTGTCTGGTAACGGCCTCTTCTCACCCTTCTCGATGTGCTCTTCCTCGCTATGCGGTAAAGGAGGTGCAGTCTTTGGCTCTTGTGGCTTGTTCTCTTTGCGACCATCTTGCTCCTTGCGCGTCTTTTCTGTGATACCCCCCTCGGTGCCGGTGGTGCCCTTCTTGGGCGGCAGTCTCGTCTCATCATCCATGACCCCGTCGTTCCTCTCGGGAATATCTTCCAGCTTCCAGTTGTCCTTGCCGGATCCCTTCTCAAAGTGGTCTAATGACGTCGGCACTGACTTTGAAGTGGAGGTGGCTTCGCTGTCCAGCTTCTTGTCCACGAATGGTCCTGCATGGGGCTTGCCATCTAAGCCGTCCACCGGCGCATCCTCTGTGCCTTTGTACGGTCTCGCTGTGCTCGTTGTCCTGGCCTCAGGCGTCGTCTCTGTTGGATCGTCGCCGACCACCGGCTTCTGGTTGGAGTTCGTGGCCTTGTTCAATGTGAGGATCTCGTCGTTGGTGAGCGTTTCGCGCTCTCCTTGTGGTAGTGCCACATCGGCGGCGGCTGCGATTGATGGCGCAAGTAATAGAAGCAGCGGCGACGCTCGTCGTAGCCGCATCGTGGGGCCACAATCCGATCAAGAGGGGGATGTGTGTGTGTGTGTGTGTGTTTGTGTGTCTGTGTCGAACAATGGAGGAGATCGTCGGAGAAATCCCTGCTGGAGGTATGCGGGAAAGGGAGAGCAGGTGGTCAAGCTGACGGATGTCCGCACGGCTCGCGAGCGGAGAGAGTGGCACTCGAACAGGACACAATACCGGCTACGCGAACGCAGCAATGCCCGAAGACGAAGACGAAGTCAAGTGAATAATGAAGGAAGGAGAAGTATTGGGTCAAGAGTCGCACCTACACGTACCCCTGCGCTATACACGCCAACATCACGTCTGGCTGCATGAAAGTCTGGGGGCTCGTTCAGCAGGGGCTCTTAAGCAAGACTATGGCCACGGTGCACCCAAATCCTTTCAACCATTTATGAGGTTCGCATTAAATTATCGTTGCGCCTAACCCTAGTCGCTGGCAGATGCGCGCCTCCAGTGCAAGTCTCGTCAAGTACAACATGAAGGGAACATTGAAGCACATGCAGCGGTGTCTGTGACATGCCCAAGTCAGTTAGCGCCTGCCAAGACGACGGACGGACCGCCGCAGCCAGAAGGGGAACGGAAGACAAGAATAGCGCGTCGCGAGATGCCTCAGGCAGAAGGATTACGATAACCCCAGACCCTAAACCCTAAGCCGACCCAAAACAAACAAACGGTGTCCAGTCGCCGTCCCCTGTGCAGTCATAATCTCGTCTTCCAACCTCCCTGGAGCCCATGGTCCTTGCTGCGCGTCGATGCCCGTAGATGCCGGTATACTAATTCGATGACGAGGTGTCTGTGATCATAATAATGGCGAAGATATCATCAACAGCAGACGCGCCCACCGCCGCATCTGCGAGATCCACCAGGCAAACTCGCAGCATGAGCGCAGACCCGATGCAGTACGAACACGCACGACCGCGCCGCTCGAGAAACAAGAACGCTGGTGAAGTGAGGCCAGGCAACAAACAAGGCCGAAAGACGACCGCGAAAGCAGCTCCACCAGGTGAGTACTTCGTCACGCAGGGTCATGACTCCCGCCACGCCGACGACATCTCGCGCATCGCGAAACATGCATCGAGATCATCGTCAACAACATCGACAGATGTGCCGACTGCGTGCTTCGGCTGCGCACACATGGCTGACGAGCTGCAGACCTCAGTGCCGTGGAAGAAGGCGGCGCTGACGACAATGAGGTCGACCTTCAAGCGCAGGCTCAAGCACAAGTGGAAGCAGCGCGTATCACAGCCCTGTCTGGCGACCGCGATGAGCGTCGTCGAACTTCCCTTGCTGCGTCTGCCATGTCCGGCACAACGGCCAAGACGTCGTTCTCGCAGGAAGAAGTCGAGGTGCTCGACCATGAAATCATGCTCTTCGAGATCCCCAGGCTTGCAGGAGTCGCGCAAGACCTCATCACACTTCTGATGCCCAACGCTGCTGGAACAACCTCGGACACCTGGAAAGACATCAAGCAAACCAGGTCGAAGCAGAACAAGCTGTACCAGAGAGCACTGGAGCACTTCGACCACTTTAAAGCTAGCTTTGGAACCATGCCCTACATTCGACCTGACATTGTCCTCCGCGGCGCGTTGAACCTTCCCACTACTGCCGGTCTATCTGCTGCGCCTTGGCGGCCCGACAATGTGCTGCTCAAGATCAACGTTGCTCAGATGCTCAATACAGTCCTCATAACATGTGATCCTCATGACTGGAGTTCGCGTTGTACAGATGCATTGGAGCAGCTTTTGATCTCATTTCCAACGTGTGTCGCGGGCGGACAGTACAGCATATTCACGCTGGAGTTCTACCTTGAGATCGCAACCCAGGTCGTGCTCACTCATCTCGAGATTTCTTCCGATACTGAACCGAACTTCTCGCCATATTCCATTATCGAGGATGCCTTGTTCGATGGCGAAGGCGTATTCAAGCAGATGGATGCATTTGGGCTGCCAAATGTCAGCGAAGAAGATCAAAACCAGGCTTTGCAGCTTGTAGCTTCCCTAGTAAAAGCACTCAAAGATCCATTCGAGGATGATGGTGGAGAAGGCGCTGCCGCTGCGATTGGTCGCTTGAAGGGACGATGCCGATGGGAAACCTTCGAGCAAGACACGCTGAGCTATGCAGAAGCGCGCTCTCGCGAGCTTGATCAGAGCATTGCAGAAGCTGGTGGTGTTGTTGCCATACTCGACGGGCTCGGCAAAGAAATCGAGCGCCGGGAGGAAGAAAAGTTCATGCAGGAGACACGACGGAAGTCTGGCTCCAAGCCTAAGCGTAGGAGTATCTTGAGCAATCATATCGCAAAACTTCTGGCTACGCAACCGGATACTGAAGCAGACGGCGAACCAAACGCACCTCCAGAAGCGCCTGCCTCGAACAATCTCGCAGCTGCGTCCCAAACAGCACCACTGAAGTCTGATACGCTCTTCGTGGCAGAGGTTGATCACGACAATTCCGGTCAGCTGTCAAAAGCTCCAACAAAGCCGCCTTCCAGCTTGGATTTCTCCATGGCCTACCAGAAGCTGCAGGAGCAGCGTGCTGGAAAACAACATCGAAGACTTGTTGACGCGCAGCCCAACGCAGAGCGAGTACGGTTCGACGATGATGAAGAACTTCTTCGCAGTCAGACGCAGGCTGCACAGGCCAGCACAAACTCCCAGTTCAGACTCCCAGGCTCGTCTGCAGCTGGTAAGCGAAAAGCAGATGAGATGGAAGACGACGTTCCGGACCCAACCCAGGACGAAGGATTCCAGCACGATACCCGCGATTTTGCGATGACCGCCGCACAAAGACGTCGAGACGTCAATTTCGCACCCCGTCCCCGAGGATCTGCGTCCGTTGAACCCGATCGAAGCACAGCAGGGCCATCAAGCATGCCATCATCTGCACCAGGTCCCAGTCCCGCCAAGCGCCAACGCAAGAATCCGGGCTCCACTATCCCTGACATTATCGACACTCAACCACAACATGAAGACCAAACAAGATCTTTCGCAGACTTCAAGGCCCTTGCAGCACAACACCGAGTCAAGAGAGAATTCGCGAAGCCTACACAGGTCCGCCGACCGTGGAGCGAAGAAGAAGAGAATTGCCTCATAGACATGATTGAAGAACATGGTGATGATGGCATCAGCTGGGCGTTCATCAAGACTCTTGACAAAAGCAGCGAGCATCCTGTATTCGTAGGCCGTTCCGAGAACGACCCTGGTCGATCCGCTGAAGATATCCGGTTCAAGGCAAGGAACATGAAGTGCACATATTTGAGGTAAGCCCGAGTGACGCGGCAAATCTCAGAAATCATTGTTGGTACTGACAGGATACACAGGGCCGGACGAGGGCTTCCCAAAAACTGGGACAAGGTGGCATTGGCGAAGAAAGAAATCGAGAAACTTCATTCCCTTGGCATACCATACCAGCAAGAACGCCAGCGGCATCCTTTGGTCATGTGAAGGTTTGCCCAGTGAAGCTGGAAGTGGGTTGAACGGCCTGCCGTGATATATGGGAATGTGGCGCTGGAGCTGATGATGCTCAACGATACCACGCACGTATTTCGTATTCATCCTTTGCGATTGCTATGCGTACAACAAAAGCTGACTGTCCGCTTCACTTCTCGACATTCAATCGGGTTGAGGGTATTGACGAGAACCCTTTCGTCAATCGTTAGCTGCCAAGCCATAGGATCAACGACCCATGTACAGCCCACGGTGTCTGTCGATGATTGGTGGTGCAACCTCCTCCATGCGAGCAACAACACTACTGTTGGCGCATAGCAGACAGACGAAACAACACATCCGTGATTATAGATGCAGGCGCCATGCCTTGGTTCCTGTTCGCACCTCAAGCCACCAACAGTAATCCGCGATTGCCTTGCCCGCCAGCCGACTACACGCAGCCCTCGCGCGCTCTGCGAAAGTATGACCGACTTCTCTTACGTTGCCGACAAGAGCTGGTGGAAGCTCAAGCGCTACAGCTGGCAGCTTCGAAATGGCTCCAAAGCTGGTCTTGGATTGGAAGACATTGACTTATTCCTGGGACGCGAAAGCTCCCCATAAGACTCTTTGTGCATTCCTGGAGACGGTGGACTCAGAACAAGGCAGATACAACAACTCTGGGCCCTTGCACCAGTCGTGGTCCCGCAAACCCTCCTGATCCGTTGCCGCCACTTCCACCAGAAATGCGAGCTGCTCATCGTGAGAGGCGCACCCGTACGTGTAGACACAGCGGAGCCATCGTCTTTGACATACCTGGCCAGGTTATTGCCACAAAGTTAGATATACACCGGCTTTCCAGTCTGCGAAGCTGTGCCAAGACCGAGCAGCAGCTCGACGTGGCGCGACTCTTCAGAACGCTGCCTCCCCAAACTTCCTTCATCAGAAACAACATTTTGGACATCTCTGGACAACGCAACTATGGTCTTCCGGATACTGGAGTTGTCACGCGAGATCAGGGATGCCATTTATGCCTTTAGCATCGCAGATACCAAAGAGGTGGTTCTACCACAAGGTCTAGACGAACACGATACCAAAATCCACACATACCATGTACCCAACGTAGGTCTACTGTGTGCATGCCAGCAAATCCAGAAAGAGTACTCGGATATCATTCCGAAACGGCGGAAGCTCCTCATCCTTGGCGCCGATAGTGATCACTGGAACGGTTACCCAGCCATTGATGCAGGTCTAGCTCACACAGTCAACGAATGCACCGTCTTCATTCACGTCGGCTGCTATTGCAGCAACATGACGGAGGAAGAGCATCAGGAGAGCTTGTTGAACGAACAAGGCAACGGAGTGCAATGCGATGGAGCGGACTTTCTGCAGAACTACCGAGCAGCGCTTTGGGACTTTTGCGATCATCTCGAAAACCTACAAGCAGTTCACCTCCAGGTATTGGTATATGGATGCCCGCCGTCGGACACTATGCTCGAATCCACCGGCGGAGCATCATCAAAGCCGCCTCAGTCGCCCCATACCACCGGTTTTGGGGCCAATCTCAGTGAGTTTGTGGCATGGCCCAAGGTCAAAGATTTGACGTTAGCGAGTTGTGTCGACGCACGGAAGAATACGCTGATTTCTGTGCGAAATGGCCGGAAGATAATAGCGATGAGGCTACTAGTGAGTACTACATCACCAATATTTATGCCACGTGGAAAATTGATGCAGGGTGGGAGATACGGCGAAAATAATCTTCGTCGGCATCGCAATAAAGGTCGTTGGTCCACATGATGTAGATGATATCTCATGTAATCGAACTGAAACATCGACTGTTCGTTCGCTTGAACGCTACGCAATAACAATTTATGGTTCCATACCACCCGCCGGGGTCAACATTTGGCCTTCAGGGAAATAATTCCCAAACTGCTCCGTATGGCTGCTGATTATTACCCCAAGTTTCGCTCGACCGACATGTTACTGTCGTCGTCGTCGACTTCAAATGAAATAATCATCGACTGGGTTCATAGTCCGCGACTGTTGTTGCGTGCAGGATATGGCGGCCGCGGTGGACGATTATGCGGCATGGCTTGCTTCAGATTCCGGTCTTGGTACTGCCGGACGACAGCTTGTGGATCCGACTCTGGAGAAGTGCATCGGGTCTGATGAGGATGGGATCGTTCGTGGCGCTGCTTAGGTGATGGCTCCCGACTGCAGTCTCTTGTCCGAAGAGTATGCCTGTCGTTGCTCAAGGCAGCTGTCGTGCCGAACATGAGGGCGAAACCCATTGCGAAGGGTTTGATCGACTTGTCTTGGTCGCGGGACATGATGATTATAGAGTCTTCTTAAAGTTTCCTGGAAGCTTAGAATGCTGGCCGTACTCGTGCTGTTCTCCGAGCGAGGTCTGATGATATGCTAGGAGGTAGGGGGTAGCCTGCTAGCGGTCTTGGGGGAACGTATGGATACACAGTTGGGATCTGGGAATGGCAAGTCAGCTCTTTTGAGCAAAGACAAGAAGTGCTTGTGCTTGCCAGCTGCTCATGCAGGGCCCATCAAGTACAAAGCGCCATGATCATGGCAGTTGTGCGCTTTGCCGGAGATCGAAGCCCTCGCTATGGTCGACAAATATCGTTCGTGCTGGAACTTTTCCAGCTGGTCTACTAGAACTAACTTAGCGGACCTGACTCGTGGAGCTCGTCCGCTCCGTCATCATGCATTGTCGCCAGATGGACCCATTACTATTGCGCATTGTACTCTTGAGTCAAAACACTGCTCTACTACTAACGGTGCCTCGAGGACAAATAATGTGTGTGTGTGTGTGTGCTGTGGTGGTGGCCAGCTGCAAGAGCTGTTCCCCTTAGTCGCCCGGTTGGATGATCCTGGCGAGACCACACCTCTGGAGGCTGCAGTACTGGCCAATCCGACGAATGCTCAGCTGGAGCAAAGAACATACATACAGCGAAGGTGAACCGCTGCAGCTTCAGAGCATTCATTGGATTGTGCTGTTCCTGCTACGAACTCGGCCCAGGGTATCGTCTTCGCATTCAAGACCACGGTCAGTCCAACCGCTTCGAGCAGGTACTTCTCATGGACAGTCCGCATCGCCATCGAGAAGTTCGTTAGATGGGTTTTATAGCGATACGTATCACCTCCCAGCAACCACGCACTCAACCACGTCTGAGCACAAATTTATGCCTGCATGAACGCTATGCGCACCGCGCCGATCCCTTGCAGATCTTCTACTTGCCCTGCATCTTCGACTGCCCTGCATGTCTTCCCCTCTGTGGCATGACTAGCATAGCATCGATCATTGTCCTTTAGCCGGTATCTCGAGAATCGAGGGATCGTGCTTTGGCCATAGGCCACACGATTCGTGAGCTGCTGCTCTTGCGGCTCTCGTCGCAGCATGTTTGATCTCGACGAGTATGAGAGCTACGGCGACATTGAGCAGATCATGTGCAGATGACTATCCCTTGGTTGGCTGCAATATACAATCATTGAGCCAGAAGCCTCTTTCTACGTGACACCTCCCAACACATGCGAATGGCACGCCACATCCGGGCTTACTTGCAGTCCACTCATGATCACGCAAGCGACATACTGCGGCCCTTGGCTTTGACGCGCACATCGTGTGTCGAGGAAACCCCTTTTTTCAACCACAGATTCTGCAACAAAATAACCTAGCGTTCCCTACACCTTCGTATATGTCAAGGCCGTGTGTATTCAACATACATGCGCCCTAGGAGTCGTCGCGATCTGGAAACAAGTACGGGTGCGAAGAGCGCTGGTTTAAAGCAGAGAGATATCGGACGGGGGTTTCTTCCACTTTCAACTGATGGGTTTGCGAAGATGTGTAGATCTCAGCAGTGCACCCAACCTGCTCTGGATATGGTCACTTACTGATCACCTGTGGGTTACCGTCACACGCTCGTGCGTATAAGTCAATGGTCAATGACTGGTTGCCTCTTTCTCCACTCCCAGATTTCCGTGGTACCGGACGCGCTACAGCTTCACATTCTTCTCCTTCCGCCTCTTTTCTGTCTCCGCAGCGAAGCCAGCAATGGCGTCCAAGCTTTCCTTCCCGCGCGCCTGCTCTCTGAGCAGCTCCAATTCAACTTTGTTAGTCTCCAGTAAGTCTTTTCTCACCGATCTCATCAACAGCTCCTTGTTCGTCTTCAGACTCTGCGGAGGCAGTTTTGCGATGCCTTGCGCAATCTTCAGCACTTCCTGCAAGAAATTTTCCTTGGGCAAGATCTTCGTCACCAGACCGGCAGACTCTAGCTCCTGGGCTGTCATATGCTGACCACCAAGAATCAGGGCGGAGGCCTTCTGGCGGCCCATGACCCGTGTGAAGGCTAGAGAAGAGCAGCCTTCGGCGCATAAGCCCCATTGCACGAAGGGCGTAAAGAACGTTGCGTCTGGGACTGAGTAGACCATATCGCTCAATGCGAGAGAGCTAGTACCCCAGCCTGAGGTTATTGTGTTAGCAAGTACAAACTGATCTAAATGTCTCAGGTTTGCCACTTTACCAGGAGCAGGACCATTGACAGCGCTGATGACCACTTTGTTCGAGTTGATGATCTGCTCGTGGATCGCACTAAGGTTCTCAATGAACTCGTCTGATATGGTGGCGCCGGGTCCTTGATTGATCTTATCGAGCAGATCGAGGCCGGCAGTATAGAACCTTCCTTCTCCAGTGGTGATGATGATCCGGATGTTATCTTCCGAGTCGGCCCACCTCAATGCTGCTAATACGTCTTGCAGAACAGGAGTATTGAGAGCGTTGGCTTGCTTAGGCCGGTTGTACTTGATAACTGCAATGGCATTGCTGTTGATGTCGATGGCGACGTTGTCCAGGCCGGGAGGAGGAGATGACATGTTTGAGCTGAGGCGGAGGCGAGGAAGCCGTGTCAATGGTCTTATGGGTGAGGGCGGCGCGGTGCACGATCTAACCAGGCGCCGTAGCATGGACTTCTGATGGAAGAGGTTGTCGACTCGCTCGAGGGAGTCTGTGACAACATGCCATGCCCATGGCTAAGTTAGTCGATGCTCCCGTAGCCGAGGTCAACTCCGCTGCGTGTCGTCGTCCGCAAAGTATCACGGGCCGCCAGATTCAGACCTTGAACTGGCACGCTGATGCGCTTGCTTGCACAGGACAAGAGTCGGCATGATGTTGTTCTGTATACATGCACGTGTGCTAACGACAAAGACTGGTCGTGGCCGTGACGCCACCAGAAGACACCAGGTCTGGAAGGAGCGGAAAGCCTCGAGCCGAGGCAGGTCAAGCGGACGTGGATGGACTAGGGGGCACCACCGGGGCAGCATCATCGTACATGAGTGCTTGTCCTCTCCTGCACATCGCTCTAGCCTGCTCTCCGGATCATGAAATATGACTCCCAGACCACCTGTGACGCTCGCAGATGCAGACCGCATACTGGATAAGAAGGTCGAATTCCCTGTCAATGGCGCTGTCTACGAACGTCTCGAACCCATAACAGACTTTCGAAAAGACGATGATGAAGCAC
The DNA here is from genome assembly GCA_000504385.2 of Exutisphaerella laricina CBS 326.52. Lineage (NCBI taxonomy): Eukaryota > Fungi > Ascomycota > Dothideomycetes > Mycosphaerellales > Mycosphaerellaceae > Exutisphaerella > Exutisphaerella laricina. The sequence continues at coordinate 38,032 of AWYE02000275.1, read as the reverse complement.
GAATAGTATATGTCTGCAGGAAACTGCAAGCGGAAGGTGTCGAGCCAGTCGAGAGTGGGTTGTACATCCTGAAATGCAAGGTTCAGTGTGTTCTCCCTCGCGCATCTTCCGTACCACTACTCATTTATCGTCAGAGCACCGTCACAACTAGCAGGAGGGCTCGTGACCCCAGTGCCTGGACCCAGCAAGTACACGGCTTCTGAAATAGAAGCTCTGCGCCTCTTTGGCGAGAAGGACACCCCCTTTGTGCCGCATCTCTTGGCCTGGAAGACAGCCGTCCAAGGCTCCAACGGTCTCATGCCAGATGGCTATATCGCCTACGAAGTCATGACTATGATGCCTGGCAAGCACCTGATGGATCTCAAATTCTGGAGCATGGATGATGCAGAAAAAGAAGAGATCAGAACAGCCTTTCCAAAAGTCCTCAAGAGTGTCTGGGCACTGGGGATTGAGCCGTACGACTGTGCACTGAGGAACATCATGTGGGTCAATCAAACGAAGATATTATCGTTGGTAGATTTTGAGCATTGGAGGCCAGCAACGAAGGATTCGATCAACATGACCGAGAGAGAGGAGCTGACGAAGTGGGGATTGTTGCATACGCCGCCACATGCAACGCACTGGCAGGCGTTCTTCGCGGCGGAGACGCAGTTGCACTGATGTGTCAGACTGGCAACATACCATGATCTAGCAGTCTAGGTTTAGTCATACAATGAACGTCAAACATGGTCGACAATATGTCATACATCGATCGGATACTGCACATTACCAGCGAGAAGCTGAATCACTTCCCTGATGTCTTCGAATTTGTCCAGGTCAAGAACTTTCTGTTTCATCTTGTCCCGTCGAACACTGTCCAGCACGTCTCGCACCAGCATGCGCCACTTCTCAACAACATCCTGATTGCTTGCCAGTGGATCGACACCTCTGGCAGCAGGGACGCTCTCTTAGGGTTGCTTGCCATCTTGGTAGCGCATGGCGACGTGAGTCATTAGAGGCGCGTCGGCTGTAGCGTCGATCCGCTTGTCGTGTTCATCAGCACTTTGCCAACAACTACTTAAGCCGCTGCGGCGTATTGTGTAGACATCTGTGCTGCGGTAATCGTAACTGATTTGTCTTCGAATAGTCTGCAGATTGTCCTTGTCTCGAGCACTCCAGAACGACCCAAGCCCGATTGGGCGCCTCAGTGCAGGTCTAGAGTCATCGAGACTTCGAGACTTTGAGAGTCCGATTTGCGGACGCTTAAGGCTTTCGTTATGTTACCCCGCTGTAACAACATGACTCCATTTTCGATAGCAGCGCTCCGGAAGTTTGTGATAGTGGAGACGGAAGGGTTGAAAGACTGCTTGGATACCAAACCATCATAAACGATCTTCAAGAACATCCCTCCCAGTTATCTCGATTGGACTTCAAGGTCGGTAGTAACATGTCTTTGTCAGCATGTATTAGTGTTCTCCTGGCTTGGGAACATGTGGAAAGACAGTGACCTTCGGTCATGGTGCCTGCCGATTCTTTTATAATCCTGCTCCGCAGTGGGTCTCACCTGCCTCCAACATCCGAGGCTGAAGCTGAGGACCTGGCAACTGCCATGATGCACGGCTGACAAGGTGTACGTGCACTCCCGGTACGTCTTTGATGCCACCTTTCCTGGCTCCTGGTATGTCTTAGTGATGCTGTCTTGATCTCGGAGGAAACTCCGACCTCTTCGCAGAAATGCGGTCGGGATGAAGAAATTCACTCACTTGGCAAAGCTATTGCATTACCTCATTGCGGCTCTGTCGCGTGCTCAATTGGCTCCAGTCCTGCCAGCACTAGTAAATGACCACTTTTGCGGTGCATGCTCCGATATGATCCTTCATATGAGCACGCTACTCATGCTCGTGGCAGATGTCCCTGCACCGCCGGCGAGGCTGTCCGTTTCCGTGGGATTACAGCCTCATCTAAGAGTCTTGCACTGATCTGAATGGATTTCGACCGCTTGACGCTAAGGAATGTTGCAAACCATGGAGTTATACTCCGAGGACGAGCGCGAAAATATGGAGAACAGCACCTGGTCCTTGCGCCCAGTCTGTGAAGACTCGTTGCAAAGGGTTCGCCGCTAGCGGATGTCCAAAGCTAGGAGTTACACTCCGAGCAGAATCGCCCGAAAGAAATTCGTGAGCCAGTTCAGGATCTCGAGAACCTCCATTTCTGGTCCCGAGAATACCGTCGCTAGCTAATGTTCGCGGGAGGCTAGGAGTTGCACTCCGAGCGTATGCAAAACGAACACTGGAGTAGGATCGATCTGTGTCGACAGCTGGCACTACTTTTAGACTCAGATATGCCAAATGTGTGAGGCTCTGCGGGAATCGAGAGGCTCTTCGGGAGATCGACTATCGAACGTAGGTTGCAGCAAATTCTGTCCTGAAGCAATGCCAGCAGTAAGTTGCACCGGAGCACATGTCATATGCTTGCAGTCGCTTCCGACTATACCAGTTTGCGTGTCATCCGATCAAGGTACGGTCAGACCAACAGACGGAGTCGACTCATTATACGGTGGTGAAGGCGGAGCTAGATATAGGCCACGGGCAAAAAGTAATGCTTTGCCTTTGGATAGTGTATCCGCAGGGTGGAATGAGATTGGCAAGAATTATGCCTACGATTCAACGGTCTTCTGTCGTCGATGGTGATCGTGATGCAACGTACGCAATTCAAACGGGTTTGAAGCAGAGAGCAGTAGGAAATAGTTCCTCGGTCTTAGCCGAGCTGACAAGGATGTTTGAGTTCCAGCCCAAAATTGTTCGCGACTCCAAAGAATTCGGTTCTCTTTGCGATCCACAACGACACAATACAGCATCCAAGATGAGCAGCACCATCCAGATAACGGCGTCTCTGCCGTCGCTACCCTCGGACTGGTCAGCTGAAAAGGACTTCAAAGCAGTCGGCAAACTCTCAGACGTCCCAAAGAAGAGCATCGAGCCAGTCGGACCACAGTTTCTTGCACATGCCCGCAGACGGCGTCACAAGCGCACATTCTCCGAAGACGAGAAGATCGAGGCCGCCAAGGTCGTGCAGAAGGATGTCAGCAACGATGACGAGGACATTGACGATGTTACCGACCCTACACTTCTCAACCGTGAGGCGAAAGACTGGAAATACCAAGATCACTATGCTATTCTTGGTTTGAGCCGCTGGAGATGGAGAGCGACTGACGATCAAGTATGTTATCGCACTACACATGTCTTGCACCGCTAACTTCTGCAGATCCGTCGTGCCCACCGAAAAGCTGTTCTCCAGCACCACCCGGACAAGAAGGCTGCACAGGGCAAGGAGGAGAATGACCAGTTCTTCAAGTGTATCGGACGAGCCACCGAAGTGTTGCAGGATCCGGTCAGGCGCCGACAATTCGACAGTGTTGACGACGCGGCGGAAGTCGAACCTCCCAGCAAGAAGGATGTGCAGAAGAAGCCAGGCAACTTCTACAAGCTTTGGGGCAAGGTCTTCGAAGCGGAAGGCAGGTTCTCCAAGAAGCAGCCAGTGCCTAAGATTGGCAATGATAACAGCACCAAGGAAGAGGTTGAGCACTTCTACGACTTTTGGTATAACTTCGACTCATGGCGATCATTCGAGAACAAGGACGAGGAGACACCAGACGACAACCAGAGCCGTGACCAGAAGCGACACAACGAGAGGAAAAACCTCAACAATCGCAAGAAGCTCAAGAACGAGGATGTGCAGCGACTGCGCAAGCTGGTTGATGATGCTCTATCACAAGATGACCGCATCAAGAAGTTCAGGCAAGAGAAGAATAAGGACAAGAACAAGAAACGTCTGGAGGCAGAAGCCGCTGAGAAGGCAGCTAAGGAAGAAGCGGAGCGCAAGAAGGCGGAAGAGGCCAAGCTGCAAGCTGAGAAGGCGGCGACAGAGAAAGCGTCGAAGGAAGAGGGTAAGAAGGCCAAGGAGGCCGCGAAGAATGCTGCGAAGAAGAACAAGCGTGTTATCCGCAATGCTGTCAAGGATGCCAACTACTTCGCGGACGGTGAGGCCAGCCCAGCTCAGATCGATGGCGCATTGAACGATGCCGATGCGCTGATTCTCAAGCTCGACAACGAGGAGATTGCGGCCGTGACCAGCAAGCTCGACGGCAAGAAAGACAAGGCAGAGATCAAGAGCGTATTCCAGGAATATGCGAAGGAGAAGGGTCTTTCCACAAAGACCCTTGCATGAATACATCAGCAGCGTTGAATAAACGCGCTTAGTGTGATAGGAGTGGCATCTGCATTCTCAGCACTGATAGACAGACCGCGACTGTTGTATGATGCTTTGTCTTACACTACCAGATAGAGGAACGAGTCAACCAGCGAGTCGCGCATGACACATTTTTCGTGTCTTGTTAGTCTTGTCAAACTTCAGCCCTGCCTCGATGGAGATCGAGGTAATCTTGATCCCACGTGGGAAATGACGGGGACAGTAGATATCTTATATTGGATTCTCCGTGTCCCTCCTTACACGATAGGCACATTCTCCATCTTTACATATCATCCTCGTAGCACGAGGGGATCACGTCTAGCCCTGGCGATGTCGATCACGGCGGCCAAATCCGCGATGCCCTCGATGTTATGCGACAAATAGCTTCGCCACCACTGCACTCCACCTCCACCACTCTTGCCCGCAACCCGCAATGTTTTCTCCAGCTTCGGCGCAGCCACCAATGTCCTTCCTTTGGGACCTTGGCAATGCCACAGACTTGACCTGACGAACTCGAGAACACACCATCGTCGAAGTCGTACTTCGCATCGCACGGCATCACTACGTAACCACTACTTGGCATTGGTCTGTCACATGCAGCACTTTTGAAACATCCACCAACCAGAACGCCAGTATCTCGCCGGCATACAATAGAAGCTCAACTGTGTGAAGGCACACTCGCTCTGGAACGATATAACTCTTGCGTGATCTCAACATGTCGTCGCCGCGGTCTGGCACGCTAGTCCAACACGAGTCCTCACCTCGAACATCGGCAGTTGATCTTCCTGATCGGACAGCACCCGACGCTCCGCTCGACAACAGCACCACGACGGCAAACACGCCCGCAGCCTCGACATTTGTCCCAGCTTGGCGTCGACCAACATCTCAATTCGATGGGAGACCAGATGCTACCCGCAGGCCAAGCGTACAGTTCGTGCCTAGTGTCAAAGAGACTGGGTCTAGATCAAGCAGCGCAAAACCGCCCTCAACGCGAAGAAGCCTAGGTGGCACATCGTTTGCAACACCGAAGGGCACTGCGCCAGGCAGAAGACTCAGCAGCCCTCCTCCGCCAGCTCAATTCCGTGCCAGCGTTGGCTTCGATACCTTTGCCAACCCAGCCACAAAAGACTTCAGTCTCACTTTGAGACGAAAACACCGCGACTATGTCTATACTAAGCGGTCTAGGGTTTTCCTCTGTGGCACGGACACCAATGAGTATAGCGACACTGCACTCGAATGGCTTATTGATGAACTTGTGGATGACGGCGACGAAGTTGTGTGTCTACGAGTCGTCGAAAAGGATAGTAAAGAAGCGACAAAGTGGTCCGGCGGACAAGGGGAGAAGGGATATCGCATGGAAGCACAACGATTCATGGACGAGATTGAGAAGAAGAACACAGAAGGCCGTGCTATCTCGCTTGTTCTGGAGTTCAGTATTGGAAAGGTTCATGAGACCATTCAACAAATGATCCGAATATACGAGCCTGCCATCCTCGTTGTCGGTACAAAGGGAAGGAGTCTAACAGGATACCAAGGACTTCTCGTCAGCGGAAGTGTCAGCAAATACTGTCTGCAGTACTCGCCTGTTCCCGTCATTGTCGTTAGACCGAGCAGCTCACGGGAGAAGAAGAAGCGAAAGCGACAACAGGATCCTTCGAGAAGTGGATACAGAGATATTCTGGACAAGTCAGAGGATGCACCACGAGGGAGGGGAGGTCATCTTCTGGACGCCAACAATCGTTTGAGTATTATGGGCTCTGATCTTGGAGCATTGGGGGAGCTATCTTCGGCGGGTGGTGATCCAGAGGAAGAAGCACGGCGGGTTGCAGAAGCCATTGGGTATCGATCAGAAGAGTACTTTCCCAACAATGCCCGTGGATCATCTCTATCTCGCGTTACTTCGGCACGAAGCGACGTCAGCGAAGTTTCCTCGCCACCTGGGCGCTTGCTCAAGAGCCCCGAGCTCGGCGTAGTCGATTCTCCTCCCGGTAGTGACGATGAGGATGAATTGGACGACGTGGAAGACCTGGATACTCTCAGGCCACAGGACGAAGCCGCTTGGAAAGCTTACGAACAGGCTGTTAAGGACGCCCAAGAAGTCAAGGAGGACGCGGAGAAGAGGGCGGATAGAGAGGCGAGGTTGGCGCTTGTGGGGACTGGCAGAGGGACTAGCAGTAGCAGGACTAGGAGAGGAGGTGGCGAAGAAGAGGAAAGTGGAGGTGCAGCCGTGCTTGATATCTTCGAGAAGCTGAATCGTGGGATGAAGAGTTGATGGCTATTATCGATGAAGAAGTATAGAAATTTCCGGCTCATGTCGTGCAAATGCTGTGTCGCGTGTGCGAAGGCGCATAGGCGCTGCTTCTTTCCTGATTCAGTATGCTGTAACCGGTGCGCCATGAAGTTGTGTTGATTCTGATGCAGCCTACTAGTGAACCTCTTTACCTGCGTGCGATCCCAACTGACTCATTCATGACCCACACCAGCACAGGACGAACATCGACGGGCCTATGCCTGCTACCAACAACGGTTCCGAGATGGCTAGCCGTAATGGACAGCAACCTCGTAAGGTGTCTGATACCAGGGGAGCACCCTGGGGGTAAATTTTATGTCACTCTCTATGTCTGAAATCGCGCAATGGATCTGCAACAGCAACCTTGTCATCCAAGCATGTCAAGTTCTCGGCGAAACCCTGTGGCCGATGCATCAAGCCGACGTGAAGCCTGGCAAGTGGGCGTCGGCTGTGCCTTTTATAAGGCTTGTGGTATCTTAGCACACGCGAGCACCATGTGACTGACTGGTAGCGAAGTTCAGGTCTTGAGTCCCTCCTCGCCAGAAAGTCCCTTCTTCCTCAGCCACTCAAGCACAATACTTCCAATCTCATCTGGCTTCTCGAACGGTGACCAATGTCCGCTATGCACCTCGTGAACCTCATAATCCTTCAGCAACCCTTGGCTTTTCGGAGTTTCGATCGTATCAGTCCTGCACACCGCATCGCCATCAGCTCCAATGAACAGATACGGCATGTGAACATGTCCATCCAGCCTCTTCTCCGTTTCAAACTGATAGTTCTCTTTCAAAGCTCGATACCAACAACACGGACTTGTCAAGCCACCTTTCTTTATCGCCTCAGTCCACCCTAACTTGAGCTTTTCGTTCTGCGCATAGGATTTGAGAGGCACATCGGTCCTGTCTTTACTTATGAAGTCCCTGATCGCGCCATGCTTACAGAACAATTCCCGCATCCAGTTGTCAACTTCGGGGGGATCACCGTGAATGGCGTACCACAGACTCTCGAGATGCTGGTCCATCAACTGCGGACCTTCGGGGTCTGCAAAGAGCCCCCAGTATGCATGCAATGGATAGCCTACCTTGGTCGTCGTAAGCTCGTTAATCTTTGCAAGGTCGTAAGGCTCCCTCATCGGCGGCATGAACGCCACATTCAGTGTGACCAATCCCGCCATCCGATTGGCATGAAGCATATACAATCTGCTCGCCACATACGCGCCCCAGTCATGGCCGAAGGGAATTATAAAGGAGTCAATCTTCTCGCGTTTGATGATTTGCAACAAGTCTTCGCAGATACCCTTGATTTCGAAGTCGGCGGGATTTGTGGGTTTGGATGTACCGCCGAAGCCTGGGAGATCTGGAACTAGCAGGCGATTCTTGGACTTGAGAAGGTGAGGGATGATGTACTGCCACAATGAGGCACTATCCGGCCAGCCATGACAGAGAACGATGAGGGGTTTGCTGGGGTCTGATGTGCCGGCGGAGGAAATGTAATAGCGGTAGCGGAAACCGCGAGAGGTGTCGAAGTGCTGCTCTCGGAGTTGGTTCATGGTTGGCGTGGGTGAATTGCCTGCTTGTTGTGGTAGTTTACAGTAGATCACATGTCAACCGCCTGGCCTCTTCAATGTGACTCCGAAGTATCGGCTCACTTTTCGAAGCAGATAGTGAGGATGATTGTCGTCCGACACGTGGCGACTGACGTGTATGCTGTTTGCGGATCCTGTCCGTCGTGCAACGAGACAGCCATGCTCGTTGGTATAGCCTCATGTCAAGCCTGAATGCTGATCCCCTGCCTGCAGGAACCTGGGAAGGAGTTGTGATCACCAATGTGGGCCCGAAAGAGCCGGCTTCTTATCTGATGGCACCCTTGTCGTACTAGCGTACGCCAAGCCCACCGACAGCGCCAGTGGGTTGCAAGGATTCACGAGGCGCGATGAAGTCGAGCTTCGAAGACCGACTGTTTACTTTGCAACGCCACGAAGGGCAACAGCACTTCGCAGAAGACCACAGACAGCATCGAAACCGCCGGTGAGTTCCCAGCATTGGTGAGGCTTGGCGACCACTTTCCTTCCCATCCACCCCTCCATCCGGATTGTATCAGAGCAACCACTACTCGATGCTTTTTCCCCTCATTCACGCCGCCCGTGCCTGATTGCGCTACTGCAGGAACCTGAGGCAACACGACAAGCAGGGGAGCTTGTGCAGCACAGCATGATCAACCCGGACTCGCGCCGCGCTGCTGCCTACACATTGCCGGTGCCCTCGTTCGCCGCCGACAACGATACCCAAGCAGCTGAGTCGTGCGCTGAAACGACAGCAAACGTACGCCCTGCATACACCAACCCACGCAAGCGCAAGATCCGCCAGTACTCTCTCACCAACGGCGGCCCTCTGTCGTTGAACCCACCCAGCGATATGAATCTCATCGAGCTACAAAGAGCCTCGTCGCCGCATACCTCCGCTTTATCCCCTACCCCCGCACCGGAGAAAGAGATACAGACCAACCGCTACTACGCTGCGGCTCCATCAGACAGCAACCAAGACACTTCGGAGAGTGTCACAAGTCCTACTTCACCAGAGTCGACCAATCACACCGCTTACAACATGGAAGACCCAGCGGTCGAGAATCGTCGACCATCCGGCGTGCGTAGACTCTTCAGTTTGTCGAGCTTACGCCAGTCTTTCAGCAGTCCGCGCACTTCCTTCAGTATCCCGTCTGGCTCATCAAATGGCGAAGTATACTCGCCGCCGCATGCCCGACCGACGACTCCTAGCATGACGTCCACAAACGGCTCGACAATGGCGCCGCCGCACTCCAACAAGTACCCGACCCTACGCAAGAAACGTTCCACCAAATGGTTCAATAGAAAGAGCGGTTTCTTCACCACTAACGGCGACGGCGTGTTGGACGTTGTGAGCGAGGACCCCCGACCAGACAGCAAGAGAGCGAAGACGTCACACGATAACGATCTTCCAAGGCTTCCCTCGATAGGAAACTTGAGCGGAGGACACCTCGGTACCGGCGATGGCAGCCTTGGTTGGGATGAGCAGCTCTTCAAACGCTGACTGGGGTATGTGTAAGCATCTTCTTTCGTGGCCGTACGTGACTCGTGGTGATTCCGGAATCGAGATGTGAGCAGCGACAGCAGCAGAGCAGCGACAGCAGCAGAGCAGTGACAGCAGCAGAGCATCGACCAGCAGACAGAAAATTTGGCGAGCGGACAAGCGGGCGATTGGACAGCAGGAACAAACGGAAGCGGAAACTAGCGTTGCTTTGTCTTTTGAATGTAAATAGTATGGGTGCGGATATGGGACGAGGAAGACTTGGGAAAGTGGCGTTAGGGAGTAAGATTGGGATGGGTCAATGATTCATGGATCAACGGAAGACATGAAGAACAAGGCGCAGGACGCAAGAAGAGCAGCTCAAGAAGGAGGCCGCGACGCAAGGAAAGAAGTCGCAAGACACGAGGAAAGCGCAAGGAAACGTGATACCCCCCAGCGCACGGAATGCAAAGCCAGTCTCCTTACCTTATTCTGATCATGCCTCTTCTCCATACCATGAAGTCATCGACGACAATCTAGTCGCACTCGCTCGAAGTGACACGCGCGCCAACGAAGTACTTCCTGCGTAAGCCAAAACATAGACCCTTGGAGAGCCATGTGAGACTGCAACGCGAGAAGACCCACGCTCCTGGAAAACGCAGCTGGCATTGACAGACTTCACCAACATCCTAGCGACTGACCACAATCCCCCAAAACCATAACCATCAACCAAGGTAATTAACAATTTTCCACGGCTCTCCATTGACCTCCTACTCCCTCTGAAGACCATGACCAACAGCGCCGACTTCATCATCAATTACGCTTGCAAGCGCATATGATTGCTAAAAGGGCTGGTAAGTAAACACGCATGTCTGAACCACATGTTCCCCACACCTCCTCAGTTGTAAGGACCACCAGAAACGACCGTTTCATTCCTCACATGCCGTCTAAACGAAAATGGGATGCTTTCGTGCTGGATGCGTTCCCACCAGCCTTCAAGCCTGCTCAGGTATCCAGAGAGCGGACAGCGCCTGTTAGCAAGATCGTCGTACTGGAATGCCCAGAAGGGAAACTTTTGCGAAGCCTGAAGGAAAGAGCGAGGTCTGATGGTGTGGCTGGTGTCGCGGAGTGGATGAGGACCTATTGGGAGAACGCGAGAGAAATTATAGAAGCATTCGGGGGAACTGTGAAATGAGTCCACCTATACTGAGGTTGCTCGGGATGTGGAGGCCGTAGGCGAGGATTTTGAGGCTGCACTTGAGAATGTTCTTGTGACGCGGTATGTCGGAACGTGAAAGGCAGTTCAGCCAGATATTTACAAGTAGAAGACCTGTTCAGGTAGCGCGCATAGGCCTGGGTGCTGAATGCTATGTTCGAGACAGTCCTCGGTCTACAAGGTTTGGCTTGGTTCAGGTCTCTCGTGCACACCGTGAACCATCATGGTAGCAGAGCAATGATGTGTCAGCCGGCACTTCAGACATCGATACTTCTTCTTCTGCTAGACACGCTAACATGTCTGGTCTTCTCTTCTTGCTTTCGAGGTCGTGCGTTCGGGGTTTCATGTTAAGGGTGGCGTTTGCTAGTCTGACGGACACTGGTCCAGCGCAGGAACCCGGGGAGTTCGTCCAGTGATATACCTCCCGGACGTGAGTGTGTTATGCAGAAGCCGATCGAGCCCGCCATAATAGGAACGCCAGCACAACCGGCACCAGCACTTTCAGCAAATCACCAATAAGCTTCCGGCCTAGTTTTGTCATGACCACCGCAATCATCTGATCGTGTTGCTTCTGCTCGTTGATCCTCGGAAATTCCTCATTTGGCACAGCCTCGTCCAGAAACTCACAGAATGGCCTCCACCCTTCTTCAGGCTTATACTCTAGCAAGCGACTTGACTGACCTTTCAACAACGTCCTGATCTCTTCATAATGCTCCTTGTACACCTTTTTCGCATTTGCCCGCCACTGCTGAGGATCGCGAGCTTTGAACCGTCCTTGCATCTCCCCATGCCACAACAAAGGAGTCATCTTCGCATAGTCGTCATCGATATACCCTGTGGCATGATATAGCCAAGGGATATCAGTGCCAGCGATCACGGCTTGCTCGTATGAAGGATACCACTTCTCGACATCGCGCTCGACAAGAATGACTTTAGCGTCAGGATATGCAGCGATTAGTTCGGGACCAAACATATTTGCAGGAAAGTCAGTAACTGCAGAGACATGGCCCAACAATCTGTCCCAGAATGCTCGGTCGAGTGTGGCAGATGTGTCTCCGAAGTACTGCACAATGACTGTAAGCAAAACGAGCACTGTGTCCAATTCTGGCACATACCTTTGCTTTGATTGCGTCCATCCACATGTCGCAGTCATTTGGGTTCGAGTACATGTCGAAGCCATGCGACGTGGGGTAGCCGAGCTGTGTCAGAGCAGCCTTCATGGTCGCAGTACCGGTCCTGCTCAATCCCAAGCTAAGCACTCTCATTGGCACCACCCGACGGCACGTGTGCCGATCAATGTTATGGTTGACGAAGAGGAACGGCCACTTTGTTTTCGTTTCCTCATCGAAGCCAAATATGAACTCTTTCAAGCCAGAAGTATAGTAGAGTCGTGGCATGGCGCAATCGTGACCGAGGAGATGGGTTAGAGACGTGGCGAAAATGATAGGTGAGAGCTGTGGTCTACGCTGGAGTTGGTAGTAACATTTGCGGAACTGAAGGTTGTTCCTTGCGGTTGGCAGCTCAGGCGATATGAATGTGGCACTGGGAGCCCAACCCTGGGTGGGTCTTCTGCATGCCAAGACACCCACCACGAAGGATCAGCCAAGTATCGAACCTTTTGGGGATGCTCTCACTGGGGTATCTCTGCGCAAATTGATGGCCACGAACGCTCAGGTGTTCATGTCCGTGGTGACAAGTGAATGGCGGCTTAAATGCTGCATCCTGAGCCTGCGGGACGAGGGTTCCCGATCTTCCCGCGATCATTGGACACGCCACCTTCACATTACTTCCCGGAGGCCTACCCTCCGTACGACGATAGCTCCAATTTGGTCGTCATTGGCTTCGCCGATTGCTGAGAAAATGTCAACTCGCAGCAGTCGTAGCAGGGTTCCGTTCGTTCAGGGATCGAAGAGGGTAGTAACGTATAGCGCCAAAGCGTGCAAGCGCAAAGGAGGCTGCTCATCTCTTGTCACATACCGCTGGCAATACTTGTGTGATCATTCGTCAATGCGCGCTTTAGCCATCTTTGGCGATGGGCCAGGGAACAGTCTTCGACTCCAATGTCGATGCATTGTGTGCTCGCCAATCCCGGCCATGAATTACTTCCTGGTTCATCTCGTAGTACAAGTCTTCAGACCACTTCTGAGGTTTCACTTCTCGTTGATGTAGCTCGTATGCCCTGACGAACTCAGCCCACATACGTCGCTCGCGGCCATCCGACCTGGTGAGGAAGTAGCACGCCTCCCAGATATCCCATAACACCTCGGCAGAAATAAGGGGCTTGCGGTTGACACGAGGTACATTAACGACCGCCTTGCGCACCAGCGGTTTTATTAGAAGTGGGCATTCAGCATAGTAGCCACTGTACGTGATGGCCTCCTCCGGAGGTGACTGGCTCAAGTCTATGCTGATGATAGCCAGGCTTGGGTCCTTCACAGCCCCAGGTTTTGGTAAAGGCAAGAAAGGCACTCGAACATGCAGTCTCAGACGGCGGATATGTTGCACCTGATCTTTGATCATGTCCACCAGCCATCGGTAGAGTATTTCGTCATGAGCGGATTCGTCCCGGTGCCCTCGGTGCTCAAGGCAAAACGTGGTGCAGCTCCAGAAGAAGGGCAAGCTCTCACGCCGTAGCTGCTTACTTACGCGAGTGATATCCAAGACACTGACAGAGCGATTCTCTGCCCACGAGGACCGCTTCAGTGAATGGACATCGGTGCCTGAGAAGTATGCCTCATAGATTCTGTTGCGTAGCTCGGCGGGAAGCTGCAAAAAGCGGCTCTCACCATCGCCATCAGCCATGATATAAAGCATTAAGCAGAGCGCCGACTTGGAGACTTGTGGGCATAGCCATCCGTATCACGGACTGGGGACATGAGACACCGTAGAAACACGCTTGGAGCGCCAAAGTGCCAAGTCGAATCAGTCCGACCAAGGGACGGAGAGCAGCGCTCTAACCATTAGGGGAGTTCGGCGCTTGGACGAAGCATGAAATCGAATGGCCGCTATACCTCGAGGGGCCGGAGAGTTTGACGCGAGGCTGTGATACAGTGCGACGGTTGTGGCAGAGCTGATGATGTGGAGGTAGACAGAGTAGAGTGGTGAGTTTGGATAGTGGACCCTGGGAAGAGTGTATTTTAAGCTAGTGAGCCGGTCCGATTGAGCTTCTTCTCCGATGTCAAGTTCTCAACAAACCGTTCGCAAGACTAGATACAGCTGATAACTTATTCATCACGGCCTTAACATAAACCCTCGCTTCCCGTCGTTATACTTCTCCACTACCGATACTCGTTGCGCTTCAGTACCACACCACAAGATGGTCGGCGCACGACTCGTCCGCCCAGCGGTGCAGCTGCTCAGATCTTCCCCATCAGCCATTCCCCGAACCGCCTTTCAGAGAACCACAGCGCCCGCAGTATCACGATGGAGGACATACGCCACGGGTACCAAAGAGATGACGGTCAGAGAAGCATTGAACGAGGCAATGGTCGAGGAGATGGAGAGGAACCCAAAGGTCTTCGTGCTTGGTGAGGAAGTCGCCCAATACAATGGAGCGTAAGTCATCTTAGCGCGCTTGAAACTCCGGGACGTATGGGCAAGCATGATAGCTGGAACAACATAGCGGCAGAGGCGTTCGAGCTGCTGCGATCGTATTGTGCAGCTGAAATACAGGGCACTAATGAAGCGCGTGACGGAAGCTGACATTGTGCCTGAACAGCTACAAGGTCACCAAAGGCCTGCTGGACCGCTTCGGCGACAAGAGGGTCATCGATAGTCCTATCACCGAGTCTGGTTTCTGTGGTCTTACCGTGGGAGCTGCGCTCGCTGGTCTTCACCCAGTTTGCGAGTTCATGACTTTCAACTTTGCTATGCAAGCCATCGATCAGATTATCAACTCCGCCGCAAAGACACACTACATGTCAGGTGGTATCCAGCCATGTAACATTACCTTCCGAGGTCCGAACGGTTTCGCTGCTGGCGTGGCCGCGCAGCACTCTCAGGACTACACGGCCTGGTACGGCTCGATCCCAGGCTTGAAGGTTGTTGCGCCATACTCTGCCGAAGATGCCAAGGGTCTCCTCAAGGCCGCCATTCGGGATCCCAATCCAGTCTGCGTGCTCGAGAACGAGCTTCTCTACGGTCTGCCTTTCCAGGTCAGCGAGGAAGTTCAAAGCGACGACTTCGTCATTCCTGTAAGGCACTCAAATTACAGTATTGTGGAGCATGAACACTGACTGCTTGCGTTAGTTCGGAAAGGCGAAGATCGAGCGCCCTGGTAAGGATCTCACAATTGTCACCCTATCGCGATGCGTCGGCCAGTCGCTTGTGGCAGCCGAGCAGCTGAAGAGCAAATACGGCGTCGAGGCTGAAGTGGTGAACCTTCGCAGCATAAAGCCAATGGATGTTGATGCCATCATCAAGTCCGTGAAGAAGACGGGACATTTTATGGCTGTGGAATCCGGATTTCCTAGCTTCGGCGTTGGCGCAGAGCTCATTGCGCTTGTGTCTGAGTACGCCTTTGATTACCTCAAGGCGCCACCGGTCCGTGTCACAGGCGCTGAAGTCCCCACACCATACGCTCAAAAGCTCGAGGAGATGAGCTTCCCAACAGAAACTCTCATCGCCGACTACGCCGCCAAGCTTCTCCGAGTATAAGACTAAACGCCTTTGGCTACCTCGTGGGCATCAGCATTGCGCCACGACGCACCATCATGCTGCATGCTCACGCGTGCTAAGCACGTGGCGGCCGCATAGTGACACTCCGTGTTTGTGGTCTAGTTGGATCTGAGTTGTGGCAACGACAGTGGACTGTACTTCTACCACGATTTCTCATATGTGTCTTAGTGCCATAGTCGCCTTTCTGTGTATTTAAGAGCGAGAGCGTCTGCGTGGGCATAGCATGGGCGAAAGGGACCTCGCAGGACAGGTGTTATCTGCTGAAGGGTCATGCTAGACTAACCATTTCGATACGACACCTGCGTCATCCTCTCGTTTCGCCAATGTCCTTTAGCACGACCCTGGTAGGTTGGCGTGGCGGCACGATATCAAGCGAATAGCTCCAATATAGCCGGCCGCCATCAGGGGCTCTTGCGTGCGGTGGAACAAGAAAAGCGAACTGCCGCATGGTCGCCACAGACTTGTCATCATGTCGGTAGAGCCCTGGAGCCACGTGCTGGCCATGCTCAAGAAAAGCATTCGCCATGGTCACACGTCATCAGGAGTATCACCGACGGTCTCGCGCTTCCCGCCGATTGTCTGTCTGCGGTCGATGCAGCAGTCTCATATCAATCTCGCACCGTTCGGCAAAGGCCCACTGTCTTGTTCATCGTCTTCGCGGAGATATTTTCGGTTCCTTGAAGCATCACTCGTCTTGCATTACCCACATGACCTTGATCCTAAATTATGTCCATTTGCACAAAAGCGCGAGCGAGGTACGAGGTCTCTATCAGGCAATGCAGTGTCACGGAAGGGCGAGAGCGATCCAAAGTACAGTGTGGCTTCCACGCGAGGATCGGCGGTCCTGCAATGCGCCACATCATTGATCCCGACCAACCTCACTTCTTCAATCCTCACATCCAGACCCAACGCATCTCCACATCCAGAAATACGTCAACATCGCTCAGCGCAAGCGCCACGGACATGCTCGGTTAGCTCATCTGGTGTGTACAGACGTCCCGCCCAGCGTATATTGCGACCCCTCCACTACCACAACACCCAGATCCTGCCAGCAGATCAACCGATTGCCCGCAACGGATCTCTGACGTGCACGACTCCGAGTTCAGACTTGGTGGAGATGATGCGCGGAGGGCGTCACGGCTGGTTCTCCAAGTCGCGTAATGGCACCACCCCATGCGGCAGTGATGACATCCAAAGCCGCTAAAACGAAATGTCGACCTTGGTCGATCTTCACTGCAATGGACCTCACCCTTCGAATCAAGGACACCACAATGTCGCTCGACTTCCTCTTCCTGTCATCAAGAAGTGCTCACAACCATTTGGTATGACGGCGTAGCTCGATGTCCAGCAAGCGAAGAGGCGCGGCATTAGACACCGCAACCCTGAATGTATCTCATCAGGATTGACTTTCTCGGACGAGCTCGGTATGCTGCTGGAGAGAAGGAAGTCCCTATGTCATAGTCCTGTACGCTGCACCTGACGAACAACTTGCCAGCAAACGAGATCCATTACATAGTGTCTTCGAGCGACAATTGTAACGCCCGAGGTTCGTTTTACTGGAATCATTCGCTCATTGGCCGATCAAACGTGGCTTGATGAGATCCCGAACACCACAGTCAACCTCATCATCATAGCCTACTTTGGTCTTGCTTGTCACCTATCAGCTCGGCCTGCATATAGACCTTTATTGGTGCTTCTTCTCTCAATTTGGTTTGTGGCTTCTTCACACCCCGTCTGATGTCTGATATGACCTTGCAAAACCGACAGGATACTGCCGAGCCATGGTAATTGCTAACACAGCAAGCCAGTTCTCGTGCGCGCAAGGGTTGGATATACGCCATATCCGCGCTTGCTTGACACGTCGATCATTACCACCATAGGCATGAGAGCGAAGATCGAAGGTAGAGGAAGGAAAGTATATCAGAATGGGGCGCCATGGCATTACACCATTAGTCCTCCACACAACATCACAGCTCACCGGTAGTGACGATCATAGCAGATGACCGAACGCTACTATCGTTGATCGAGCGCGTCTGACCAAGACGACTTCGCGGCAAGACGCTGCTACCGGAGCATGATAACGGCTGCTTTATCAGCGACCTCGACCAGACAGAAAGACGCGCAGCCATCGCCAAGGCCTACGAACATCAAACAGGAAATCAGTGTCGCTGCACCCCGAGAGTGAAATCAAGGGGAACCTTGTTAGGACACCGTCAACGGCCTTTGCTTTCAGCATTACCAGCTCAGCTGCGGAGCTTCATTCACACAGCGGTCCTGTCGGGAGACTGCAGCGACCCGGCCATCATCCGCACTCGCAGAGACATACACACGGAATCGTGTGCAATGCTGCGGCAAAGGCCGGTCTCGGTTTCATCACAAGCCAAGCTCATGTCATGGATCGATCGAAATGCGGAAGCAGATCTGCGGCGTGTTCGAACTATGACATTACGCCTGACGGACATCGACCTATCCGGCATGATCAATGTTATTCCTTCAAGGAGGACTATACGACCCACCGCATGGAGCCTGTATCAAAAAGAGCTCAGTAATCTCAGCCGAGCCTTGCGCTTCTTGCCTGGGCTACTTGACCTAACCATAATACCGCCAGAGCGCAACAACTCGCAGCTTCTGAAGAGCATGTACTTGTCTTTCCTGGGCATGATTGCAGTACATCTGCCGAGACTTAAGTCACTAACCATATATGATGATGAAAGTGTCAGGGACCGAGTACCGAGCTTGAAACAATTGGTCAAAGTGATGTTTGATGGTAGCCGGACACCTAGCAGCAATGGCAGCCTGTCGAGAAGCGCACAAAATCCATCCAGAAGGCGGGTTGGCTCTGTCAAGACTGAGGAAGAAGTGCTCTTCAAGGTCGAATCCATGGGAGTTGACGGGGCTTGAATTGTCCAAAGTCTCTACCACGTGGCGGTTGTCTTCTTGCTCTAGGTGGAGCAGAGCGCTTATAATGCTTGCTTCTGGCGTGTTATTCAGGGCTATGCCAATTCACGACTTCGTGGGTGTACAACAGTCTCCAGCTTCAACCTTCCTGTCATTGCCTAGCTTGTAGTCACCGGGTGCTACTTCCAGCTCTCCATACTCCTCAGCTGCATCATCACAGAACTTCGCCATATGAGTGTCTTTGCTGGACAGACCCTCGGGATTGTGAGTTGTCCACTTGATGTGAGTCTTGTTGTAGACATTGCTCCATTCTGGATGATGTTTGGTCTTCTTACATTCTGCTGCGACTTGGTTCATGAAGTCCTGTGGGAGCATATCAGCTATCACAGAGCAGTGATTAACTCTTCACATACGTACCCAAGTCGCCCTGAATGTCTTGAACTTGAAGCCCCTCTCTAAGCCTTTACCTTCGCTGCAAAGCCCCCATCTCCCTTGGTCAATCAAGTCCGTAGCTTGGCGCACTACATCGTCGACCTTCTCGCCTTGTGATACTTCGAACACGCCGGCTCGGACCATGGTGCTGTTACTCGTCGCGAATGCCCGTCTGGAAGGCGAACTTATGCCCTGTGTAAGAGCACGAACCGATTTTATGCATGACATCGTGCTTGATCTGGCATTGACGTTTTTTGAGGTTGGAAAGCTTCGGAGTCTTCGCCAGGAGCGGGGGTGAGGGAGGACTAGAACTACTTCTAAGTCAAGCGTCAAGTTTTAGGTGCATCGTTAGGAGGTAGAACTATCATTACAGCAACTTCCAGGCCGTTGACACCAGGACCAGCGCCTCCGTATCCAAGACGGACGCTGATGATGCACAACATCAGAGGTCAATCCACTTCTTGTAACGATTTGTTTCAGGAGCGCGTGATCGGCTATCTTATACAGTACGTAGCCACGCCTCGGTGCGCGGCACACTCCCAAACCTTGTCCTCTAACGTCACCACCTCGCCGCAAGCCACAAATGCAAGGGCGTTTGAACCATTTCTTCGACCATATCACGTCCAGACCGCGGCCTCTTCAATGCATCACTCAATGCTGTCCACGTTGAGATTATTGACGCGACCGCATCCCGACCGCCTAGATGTTGTCCACCAGGGACTGCGATGACTGCCGACCTGTCTACATGAAGCGAAGTCTGGATTCCGTGCCGCCCTCAACGATTGTCCTCTCCTCCATTCCGTTATGCCTCACTTGGGTCGCGGTCGCAGTAATTGCGCAGAAGAGGTTGTTCCCAGTATTCTCGAGTGAGCATGAGCGCATAAATGGTCGGGATGAACTGCCGATGTTCAACAAGAATGTCTTCCGGCCATCGAGCTACAACCTGCAAGGACACCTGGGGAACATCTCGGCGCAGATGCTGGGGTCTTGGATATCTTCTGCGAGTATTGGCTTGTCGGCGGTGCTGGTTGAGCTACTGTTATGCGAGATCTCAGACGTGCTTAGTCCAGCAGCGCGAGGGCTGGCTCTAAGGGTGACGCTCAGCTCTCTGCTGGCGTTGAGCATTGTCATTACACCGGCATTGGAAATACACGGAATCGTCAAGGGACTGCTTGGTCCTGCGAGCGATTCGACTTCTAAGCGCAGGAGGAGTCCGAAGTTGAGGCTAGTGTTGCAGGTAGCGGTCTTCGCGGCTTGGATGATTGTCTTTTGGTACATACCACAGGCGTCCGTCCTAAAGAGAACGTTGCACGACGGGAAGCATGGCCACTCCGAGAGCGAGCATGTCTTCACAGAGGCCTGCCTTGAACGCATAGGTATTATTGGTATTTCCCTCATGGCATCACTATCTGGCTTCGCTGCAGTATCTTCACTATGGCAGACACTCGGAATTCGTCAGAAAACGGTCAAAGACAGCGACGTCTCGCGGAAAGTAGCAGGATTGGCCACTACTGAAGAAATGCTTGCAGCTAAGCAAAGTAGACTGCGTGCGTTGGAACGGAGACTGTCGGAAGGTGCAGCACAATCCGCGCATAAGGGCTTCGTAGGACGTATGTTCGGCTCATTCCAGGGATCTAGGGAGACTCAAGAATTACAGTTGCTGCAGATGGAAGTGTCTGGGCTGGAAACGATGAGATTCACTTTGTCGAACTCTCTGTCTCATCTACAATCGCGCCACGATGAACAGGAACGATTGAAAACCAAAACTGGCCGTTTGCTGAACGTCGCGAATAAGGTCTTCGCGCTGTACTGCGCATACCGCATCTTCGCAACATCACTTTCGTCACTACGAAGATGGTGGAATCCGTCACATTCATTCGCCAAGAGCGACCCCATCAACAATGTCCTGGCGCTTCTGATTACTCACTGGGACAGCAATCTCGACCGGGTGGCTTGGTCACGGCAGATCAGCTTCTTGCTATCTGGAGTCATGCTTCTCGCCTCATTCAACGCCGTACTCCAGACCTTCCGGCTGTTTGCTCGCTTCGCGCCTGGGCTACTACAGCATGCCCAGACCAGCTTGCCACTCATTATTTCACAGGTTGCAGGCACATATGTGATTAGTTCAGCGCTGCTTTTACGAAGCAATCTGCCGCCTGAGGTCAGCAGTGTGATCTCCGAAGCTCTGGGAGCGCCTCTGGAAGCACGATTCGTGGAAGGGTGGTTCGAAAGCTGGTTTCTGGTTGCGGTTGGCCTTACTGCGACTGGGATATTGGTTGGGAGGAAGGTGGGTGGTCATGATGATGATTGGAATGATGATGGAGGGATCGAAATGGGCAAAAGAAGCTGAAGTATGATAGATGTATTGGTATCGACAGCTTCTGACACCGGATTCCTTGCTCGATCGGAACACTCAAATTGCTTGTGCATGAAGACTGCGAATGCTTGAGATGGCGCACAAACTCCTCAATCGACTCACGAAGAAGGCGCGGCGCACAGAATCCAGACCACGAAACATGCAAGCATGAACTTCCGCCTGAGGAGGAAGGAGATTTTGAGCTTGGCGGTATCATGTCGAAGGCAAATGAACAAGAAGCCATACAAGGCGATGCAACAAGCGATTGTGTGTCCGCTTGTGCAGCATGGCTTCGCGGTGCTTGGCCCACGCAGCAAATCACGTCTTATGATTCGTCTATGGTTGCTATATCTGCGGTCAGTCCCTCGTTTACATCCGAATGAGCTACTGACCCTGGACGCCGTCCACATGGCCACCCAACCTGCTCTTATCAGCAAAAGCAGTTAGACACGAGGTAAATATCAAGCGGAGGTCATCACGGTCCCTCTGAGCGATCCATCTGCATATTCTGTGTCAAACATGATGAAGTCCTCCCTGGCAGCTGCGCTTTATCTTTCCTGTCGCGCTTGGGCGACACCATTGAGCAAAGAATTGGATGTGCTGTGCACAGCTGTCACGACGCGCCCCCAGGCTGCCACAAACCGAGCAGAGCCAACGAAGTGACACAATGCCAAGAGCACATGTGTAGCACCTACGTACCTTGCTGGAATCGCATCAGAACCATGTCGTTACGCTTCGCGTATGCCTCAAGCGAAGCTCTTATGCACAGCTCGAACGTCATTTGTACAAATTCAGTGACCCATCGCATGATCGTTATGGCCAGCACTTGTCTGCCGAGGACGTCCAAAAGCTGGGGGCGTCTTTCGTTGAGGCATCCGAGTCCGTGAGTTCGTGGCTCTTCGTATGTTCATACATTGCGGGAATATGCAATCGAGTTTGACCAAAACCTGAAAGGCCGAGCAGCTTCTCCATACTGAATGCCATGTCTGCGAGGATGGTAAACACGTTCAAGGCGAACGAGCCCTACTTAACCTTGTTGGCGTACGTTCTGCCACAGCCGAACATTCCGAACTTGATATCAATGCCGTACTGCGCCGATGTGCAAACCGTGCCGCTCATTTCTGCTCGATGAGTTTGTGCTGGTTACGCGCAGTGGGGAGTTCACGATGTAACCCTCTTCTACATTTACCTGCGACCTTTTAAGATTCACGCTGTGATGAGACTCGGACGCTACCTGGATGCCATCTATACCTGTGGCCAAGGATTCCTCGATGACGTCCGACAAGAATGCTGCCGGAATTATCTGCGAACCTGCTTTTGCTCAAGTGGAGTGTGGTCCATTGTCGCTGCCAGGCAACACGCCACCGCAAAGTTTGGCAGGGGTGATGAGCAGAACGTGGTCGTCAGCGAAAACCAGCGCCACTATCGAGTGCGCAGTTGTAGCATATGACAGAGCAGCGATGAGATTTGTCGTCGCAAGAATGACGGTGCCTTGTTGTCGTTAGCGATAACGATGTTGCCTCCAAGCGTTCTAGTGAATGCGAGAATTGTGCGCCGAGAACAAAGAAGAAGCACAAAGATAGACTGCGCCACAGTGGCAGGTGGCCCCGCTGATGACGTCGGGAAACATGTGTTCACAAGGCAGGCGCGCCGCACAATCAGCGCAACGCAGAAAGCACTCAACACACCTATATCACCCCGCTTGGAACTTACACTTTCCAACAACTCACAACTCACAGATCACTCATACTCCCAATCAATCACGACTCAACACCACAGCTCCATTAACGCCCCTCGAGACACGACTGCCATCATGTCCAGCACAGTCCACGTCAAGGGCATCAGCAGCCAGACCAGCGAGAAGGAGGTCCGCGATTTCTTCAGCTTTTGGTAAGTAAACAGCATACCCCGTGTAATTGACGGCTCCCGAGGTTGATGCTATCGTCCATGCACCAATACCGTCCTCTCAACACATACTGACTTCTTTCCAGCGGCAAGATCCAGTCCCTCTCCGTCACCCCAGAATCGAGCGGTTCCGACTCGACCCAGTCCGCAACAGTCACCTTCGAAAAAGAGACTGCCGCCAAGACCGCCCTCCTCCTCGATAACACACAGCTCGGACCTGCTCAAGTGCACGTTACATCTGCACAGTCTCTCGACCAGCTTGCTGGCGATAAGGCCGCCGGCGCGACAGGTGACAGCGGCGACGATGTTGCCCAGGAGGACAAGCCACGTGCGCGTGTGGCTGCAGAGATGCTTGCTCACGGCTACACTCTGAGCGACCAGGTCATTCAGCGTGCTCTTGCTCTCGATCAGCAGCACGGCATTAGTGCGCGCTTCACCCAGTCTCTCAATCAGTGGGACCAGAAGCTGAAGGTCTCGGACCGTGCTCAGCAGGTCGACAAAAGCTATAACATTTCCGGGAAGGCTGATGCAGGCTGGCGCGGCCTGAACACATACTTTGAAAAGGCTATCGGGACACCAACGGGCCAGAAGCTGCGTGCTTTCTACGAACAAGGTCAGAAGCAAGTATTGGACGTACACAACGAGGCCAAGCACCTGTCATCGCTCAAGAAAGGCGAGCCTTACCCAGTCGACAAGCACTCTGAGCGCACAAAGTGCAACTGCGGTAGTGACGCAGGTGTCTGCAAGTGCACACCAGGCGAGTGCGCGTGCGCAAGCTGCAGCAAGAACCCAGACGACAAGAATTCACGTGCGGTTGACCCAGAGACTGCTCAGGTGAGCTAAATGCTCCAATCGCCCTTTCGGTTGCACAGATACTGACGATCCACTTCGTAGCTCGAGAAGGTTGACGACAAGCACACCAAGTGCAGTTGCGGCGGTGCTGACAGCAAGTGCGCTTGCAAGCCTGACGAGTGTGCATGTGACAACTGCCCGAAGGCCCAGTAGATCCGCTCGATGGGCGTATCGGTGTTTGGACAACGGCGTTCGGATGGGGAAAAGAGCGATATGATTTTATGAGCATCGAAGCATGCATGTACTATTAGTGGCGCACTGCGCTCCCAGTTGATGAGGCATGATCAAGCAGTCAAAGAGTACTTCGAACGATAATATCTATCGAATGTTTTGTGGTATTTCCGCTTTATATGCGCGTGTGCTCAAATTTGCTCACACCATGATGGGTAAATTGACGAATTCGTGCACGGCCCACACTCGCTCTGATTCATGCTGTGCAATCGACAAGACCACAAGCACATCAACCTCCATCACCAAGCAGTCGAAGGTTCGTGATAGCAAGGAGATTGCGCTTCACTCGTCCTTCAAATATAGAGAACCATATTGTGTTAGGGTTGTAGTAGGCGTGGACAACCTATGGGACGCACTTCAGAATTATGTCCACCTTTTTTTTAGAGTCGTACTCCTTCGTGGACAGTTTGATCTTATGATCTTACACGTAATATGTCCCCTTGACACATATGTGCTCGCGCCCATCTCAAAGCTACCCGCTTGATGCTAATACACTATACCACCCACTCCTACTTTACCACTTCTCTCACAAGACCTTCAACCCACTCGTGATCGATAGCCCTTCCTCTTCTCCTTGTAGCTGCAATCGTCCTTTCATCCTTGCAGCGCAGTGAAGTCTAGAGCTGGAACACATGCTGTGCTGGAGTCATACAAGTGGTTCACCTAGTTAGTCTTCATGGTACCAACCTGCTTCGCCTTTGCTGGCGGGCCAAAAGTCTCTTCCTCCACCTGCCATCTCTCGCAGAGATCCCTATGTCGTCTGGCATATCCCTCATACCGCTCCATGAATTTACACGCTGTCTTCAGCTCGTCTTTATCGACCAAATGTCTATGTGCCACGTCAGGACCATCTGCAATTCTAACGGACTTCGCATACGCCCCCATCTCTGGCAGGTCCGTATGCTGAGTCAACCCGTCGTCCGCCATGAATCCTTGGGGTCGCGTGTCATGAGGCAGTCGACTTAGGTCGCATCGGAGGGAGCACAATCGGGCTCAGTCATAGTGTACGCGGAGCATACTTCGCCGTTAAAGAGTGGCTGTAGCCGTTGCTTCTTCCGCTCTTAGTTGCAGTACTTTGCCAGGAGCTCCATGTTGCCGGTATCTAGAACATGGCAAATCATCGTCTGATGCTGTCAAATGTATGCTCGCCTTGATCAACGCTCGCTCTTACCCGAGCTGCCCAGTAACATCTTTCCATGATCTCAGCACAACAAGTGTACTCTAGGAATGTCAAACCAGGACTAAGACCACCAAAGCCTTCTGGCAGAGAGATGTTGACCAAGCTTACCATCTTCTTCGCTCGCTCTCTCAGCTCTTTGACTGTGGCCGGAGGTATTCCATGTTTTTGACTACTTGTCCGCTGCAACCTATGCTTAGAAAGTTGCCTCGGCCGGAACACACATTCATTCTCAATCCAGTCGTACACCTTTATGATCGTCTCGACTGCTTTTTAGAGATAACCACTCATGGACCCATGCTATTAGGCGTGCGAGCGCTGGATGGTCCGATATTCCTCAGGTCATGTTATTGCTTTACGGATACAGGGTGAATGAGGATAATGGAGACGATACACTACCTCCCGCCAATAACAGCAGCTTACATGTCCAGCAAACAGCACATTGCCGTCGTGTACGTATGGCACTGAATGGGGATGGCAATCGCGGATGCTGTTCCCCGCGAGCAGGGGTTGTCAGCCGAGCCAATGACCATGTTCATCAACCGCACTTCCAGGAGACCTGCCACCCAAGCTCGATGCACCGAAGCCACCATATTGATCTCTTGACCCGCGTCCAGCGATAACGTGAACGCATCGGCACATCTTGAATACTGAGTAGCGTGTATCGTGGAAAGACTTAGTGGCCCGTGTTGGCATCCATCGAACCTGCGATCAGGCGTTGCCATGCTGGGAGGTGCATACGGTACCAGCCTGGCTCCAATTCCGTGTTGCAGACGTCCGGCGGTAGAAGACTTTAGTAGGTAGAAACGGCTTCTCGAGGGGACTCACCATCTTAAATGGTTGCTAATCACGACCTCGAGCTTCACTTCAAGAGCACAAACGCAGTACAGACGAACACTCACAACAACAACCTGCAGGGCCACTTTGAGCAGGTGTCAGAAGAACAGTCGCCTACGTGCCGTGGCTCAGCCCTCATCGGTGTCACTCATCCACCTCACCAGCAGCGCGAGAGTATCCAAAATTGCTTGACACAGACGAGGGCGTTGATTTTGGAGTTGCTTGCCACCGCAAGTATCGCACTTAGAGACACCTCCAAAGGCCCCCTAGCCCTGTTCTAAAAGTCGACGCAGAAATAGTCAAGCCGCTCATCAAGATGGCTCCTGTCTTGCGCCATGAACACGCTATGGTAAGCTGCAATGGCGACTTCTGAGATCCTATCTGTGCCAAGTCCCATGTTCAGTTGACCCCTGCTGAGGCGTTGGAGACGGCGAAGCATGGGATGGTCGAGACCGAGATGTGGTACCGCAATTCATGTCTCCAGGGCTATCACAACAGCCTGAACTGGAGTGACCGACCTAGATGAGGACTTTCATGGTAGCTCTAGCAAGTCGGAGTTCGCTGGAGGCGACGAGCAATATTGAGAATAAGGATGAGCGGAATGGCTTTCAGCGGATTATCGCGCCATATCGACCTTTCTGCTCCCCACAAATCGGGATCGCTGGTCAGTGTTCTGTTCATACAGCTATCGTATGGTTAAAATATCATTGGCTTGGCGTCACTTGTTCTCGCGATGACGCTCTTTCTCACACCGTTCCGCTACCACGCGTTCAGCTATACATTTTTCCGTGTAGCCATTTAGTCTGCTGCTTACACGTCATTCGAGTGGAGTACCATTACAGCGGCCAGCAGACGTCGAGAGACCGGAGCGTACACACCAATTCATCCCCGATTCTGCGGATCACACCTCATCACCAATCAACACCTTCGAGTCTACCAACATCACGACGAAAATGCCCAACTCAACCCAAAGCGCCATCATCTGGCCTGAAAAATACCTACCTGGCACAACCGACAACTTTGTAAGCAACGAAGTGATAGCCAAAAATATATCCTCATCCACAATCTGGTCCTTCCTCTCAGACATCTCTAAATGGTCCACATACTACCATAATGCCACTTCCATTACCCAACCTTCTTCAGGACCCATCCTCAAGGATGGCGCGTCCTTCAAGTTCAGCACGTTCGGTTTTCCGGTACTGCCCGCTATCGTGGAGGAATATGTTACTCCTGCTCCAGGCCAAGCAGGAAGGATTGCATGGAGTGCAAAGCTGGAGGGAAACGAAGATGAGGCGGTCGATGTGTATCATGCGTGGTTGATCGAAGAATTGGATGGAGGGCGAGTGAGGATTCTTACCCAGGAGAGCCAGATTGGAAAGCCGGCGGCACAGCTTTCGGCTGCGAAACCAAACAAGATGTTGCTCGGTCATCAAGATTGGTCAGTGTGGTGTTCTTCTAGTGGTGTTGAAGACATGCTGACGTGCATCATTTAGGTGCGAAGGGCTCGTTAGAGCAGCGAAAGGCCAGAAGGGCTTGGATGCTAAAGAGACTAATCTTGGACCAGTGCACTAGGTACCACATTCATCGGTTCCCAACGATAGCACGCGTCGCTTCTTTATTGCAGTATGCAGTCTTGCTTGGACACATCTAAGTGCCTTGTACTTGCGCCATTCATGCTGGTTTACCAACTCTGGAGTCACATACATCCGCTTTGGCTAGATTACCAACCCCCTCCGGGCTATTCAGGTCGTGGAAGCCGTACTCACGGACCGATAGACCGTGTATCTGAGTCACACATCGACAACTGTGTTGTGTTGACGTCGTGAGCCCCTTCCATGTACGAATTGTCTCCAACCTACGTCTTGCGAAAATCTGATGAATGTTAGCCAGCAGTTCAGACCTGGACGGTGGACACTACTTGATTTCCGTTAGACAACTTCAGCCAAATTTCGCCTTCGACCTTGTCTCCGCGAACTTGCTATCTAATGCTTGCATGAGTCGCACATTCTCTCGCTTTACCTCAATGAATTCGTTGTCCAGTTTGTTGTGCCATGGGTAGAGAACAAAGACCTGAAAGCCAAGTGCTGATGTTGCGATCAGGAAGTTGGTGATTGAGAAACGGCGAGCGATAATCGGCATTTTGTCTGGAGTACTGTAGCTTTGCTTATAGAAGGATATGACATAGATTAGGTGTTATATATGGAGTGGTCACTGGCAAGTGCTCTACCACCGAAAGTCGCACTTCTCACCGATATATCTCGCGCGTCTGCCGAAACGCGGAAGTCGATTTCGAGCCAGGACGCTAAGAACAACAAGCGGTTTAACCTCTCAATGTTCCAGCAGTCACATCTTATTCATCGTCCTCAGCATCACCTGCAAGTATGATGATGATTTCCCACAACATATTAGCACCGTCAAGGCAGTACCGATCCCATGCTATGATAGTCGAGTCGTCTAGGGTGAAGATGCAGCTCGTTGTGTTCGCTTTCAATGTGAGGTGTATTATGGTACCGAGATCTCGTTAGCGAAGATTTGACGAATGACCATAGTCAACGTTAGAAGGCATTACAGCTCGTAGGTCGATAATTGAACGTTGTGTAGTCCAAGAGCCTCGATAGCCATGTACGTAGAGCATTCCTGCTTTATTGTAGATTCTCCGACGGGCGAACATGAGTTCTTTGCGCTGTGCTGCGCGGAAGTTGTTGGTTGCGTTTCTCAGATATGTCTAGAAACTTAAACTGGTGGATGAGATATCGAAGTTCTGCTGCTAGCCTCATCAGCCGTGCTTTGGTCATTGCTGCCACACCTTGGCAGAGTACGCGTCGGCTTATTGAGATGGCGAGGAAGGCAATCGTAATCGTTTCGAAGGTTGTTGTCGAAACGTGCTAGACGAGTCAGCTTGTAGAGCGCCGTGCTGAAACATGCAATGCGTTGTGAACTGAGTATTGGAAGCGGAGCACATGTCTTTTTCAGAAATACTCGGTGGCAGCACCGAACGCACTGCGAGAAGATCAATATATGCTATCATATTGCTGGAATGCCGCGCACCATTGCGCTGCTCTCTAGCGTTTCGGCCAGGCAAACTCCGTTGCATAGGTACTAGGTGCCTGACACAATCACGTCGGCAAATCGCAATCAGTCGACTCCTGGCTCAGCTCTTGCGACGTGAGCTGAAAACACTCCCTGTGACCATAAGATGTCCAGAACAGCTTCGAGACCACTGGCTCCTAACCATCGCTACCATCGCTTTTGAGAGCTGCGCACAGCTGCGCATACTGATGAGTGAGGTCCAGAATATGTTGTGGCAAGCTCGTTGCTTGTATAATGCTTCGAACTTTTACCGCGCCTTCATCTTCAATGAGTCGACGGATCGTGTGTAGAAGATCAGGTGAAAACTGGAGGTCATGTTAGCAGAGTACAGACACATACGTCTGGGGATTCGTCGTACCTCGGAATACCAGCGGAACTGCCACGCAACCAGTCGTATGAGAGCTCCAAGCTGGTTTCGACCATCACTGTTCCGCGCGTAGAGTGCGAGCACTCCTCGCATTGCCTTCGGGCTGAAGCGCATGCTCAGACACGCTTGCCACGCTTCCACTGCTTCGTCAGGGTGATGCAATCGCTCTGCCAGGTCACCCAGTATCTCCCACTCTTCAGCAGTCTTCTTATAGGCCAGCTGTTGTTGTCGGTACTGTTGCGCCTCGGTTCGCCAGATTGTATATATGCGGAGGTCCTCATACAGTACCATGAATAGGTTGTCGAGCCATCTTTCACATAGTCGTTTGTTGTGAAATTGTGTATAAGTCTGATGCGCAGGATCCGTATTCGGTGGCTGAGGTTGTGGTGTCTCTGCGTTCGACCGCACCGTAATGGACGCATTCGGCTTTGAGATGTCGTCTGGGTCTAGCTGAGCTAGTGATGACGACTGGTCGCTTTCACCGTTGATCATGTCCTCGGTATCAGCATCTGATGGTGCTTCTTCCCTTAGCTCGCCGTGGCCATTTGGCTGGGGTGTTTCATTGCCTCGGAGGGCAACAGTGCTAGCGTTCCTGCTTTGAAGACCGCCTGGAGTCTGTTTCTCGTGACGATATTCCTCTTCCATAACAAAAACCTGAGATCTTATCTTCAGGAGGTTGTCCCAGCCGATCTTCTTCGTGATCTCCGTCAGAAGAATGTAAGCTTTGTGGAAGGTGCCTTTGTAGTTGGCAGCTTGTAGCCTTCGTAGCGTTGGATGTACGTTATCGCCATCTGGTGTCGCACCGGAATCATCGATCTCATCGCATATGGTCTCTGGCGCAAGTGGTAATGAAATTCGAGAAGGCTCTGGTAGCCGTGGTGCATCTTTGTCTTGGTAAGTAAACATCGGGCAAGAGTTGAGCGTCAGCAATGCAAGATCCCATTGCTCAAGTCCGACGTATACTCCGGCGAGCCGAGCCCATGTGCAGAATTCGCTTGGTGCTGATACTACGCCGCGTTTCGCAAGCTCCAATGCCAAATCGCCGCGTCCTTTCCTGTTGCAAAAGTCTGCCTGGCAGTCGAGGATTGAGTAGTCCATCGGCAAGTCCGCAACAGCCTCACGAAGCAGCTGTACTGCCTTGACCTCTTCGTCTGCCGCAATATACATGCGTGCCAATAGGGAAGATATCTCGGGGTCTTTCTCTCGTAGCTTCTCGAACAAATTTATGCCCGAGGAAAATCGTCCAGTGGTCTTGATGTAGTGAAGGAGTCCAGATGTTAAGTGGTTCGATACGAGATTGGGCACCTGGATCTCTGGATCTGATCCGAGCTGCCAGCCATTGAAGAACAAGCTCTCAGCTGCATCCAGAAACTTGTGCTCCTGCTCGACACTCGTGATTGGGTTGAATCGCCTGACACCAATGATGCGCTTTATGACATCCCCTGAGCCGTTATCTGCGTACGAATATGCGCGCAGCACGCTGCACAGATATGTCTCGAGCCAATGCTCCTCTGTCGCTTCTAGCTTGGTTCCTCGCTCGTCCACGCAATAGCTCTCGACTGTGCCCGGTATTTGTACTTGGACGCGCATATCGACTCGTGAGAAAGCATTGTAGCAACAGTAAAGACCAGATGCCACTTTCAGCGGCGCATTGCTCGGTGCGTGGGTGAGGGTGTTGATGTAGGCTGCCAGACTCGCCGAGGACGAGGCATCGATGCCGGTGACATGGTGATATACGCCGACCTACACATGTTGTGAGTCATGCTGTAGAGGGATGTCCGGCTACTGTATGCATGCGCCTGGCTCGCACCTACCTGTTTCGACGATGAGGATGATTTGCTGGGCTGCTTGATGAGATGCACAAGATCTGGTGGGCCAAGTTCTCGAAGTGTCTGTAGGCTTTCCGTGCGTATCTCGATCACTGAATGCGAATCGTCCTCATACAACCTGTAGCATTCGTTCAGCTTCCACACTAGAAAGTGTAATGCTACGAGTCCAGCTGTTCCTTACTCTGGCACGCCAGTAGCCACCATCGTGGCCGCTCTCCTGTTTGCGACAAGGCTTGTGTATTTTCAGGCAGTCCAACGATGCAGCTCAGGCAGCAGTCGTGAAGGCGAGGGCATGTGATATCGTCGGGTGTGTTGACATTACAGGTATTATTGAGATGTACGTGCCTTAACTAATAACGCACATCCCATCCGGCCAGCTCAATACTGTAAGCTTCAGGGCCGTCGCGCCAGAACCTTAATCGCCCTAGCCCGCGGGTCGTTGACAAGGATCGCCAACCACGAAGGGAAGGACGCGCCCTCGCGACTTCCATCGAAACACCACTTTTCTTTTCGCAACGACTTCAACATGCGATAACCTCTACTACCTTCCTTCCGGCATGTCTGGCTTCAAGGCGCTGAACATCGAGTCTGACGATGACGACTCCGACATCGAGCTTGACGACACCAAGGAGATCCAGATCGAAGAAGCCTTGAAGCTATATCAGAATGCCCTTAAATACCATGCCGACGGTCCACACTCCTACGACCGCGCCGACGAGGCATATCGACAACTGTTTCGGTCCGACATATTCAAATATCCGGAGTCCCAGACAGAGTTACGACGACTGGAGTTGTATGGTATTCCCGAAAACGACACACTATGGGACGACCGACTGCCAGGCACAATAATCACCACCAACGATGGGGGTCCGAGTACTCTACCACAGATCTTGCACCTGTCGCACAAGAACTACGCCCAATTCAAGCTCGATGCGCTTTGCGCTCGAATCGATACTTTGGGTGCATCGCTGAGTCAGATCTTGGCGGACGCCACTCTTGCATTGCAACACTTTGTACAAGCACTTGACAAAGACGACACTGACTTGGAGCTGTGGCGACGCACTGCGTCCGTCGGAGAGCTACTCGAAAGCAAACGCGTTGCCAGGTATTGCCTCGAATCTGTACTTGACAACGACGATGCGGGAACGAACGGAGTCATGTCATTGCCGGGACTCGAAGGAGGGTTCGCGGGAGCACAGCTGCGAGATATGGTAGATCAGCTACAGGATCAGTTGTCCACTATCCAAGGGCCACTTTCAGTCAGTGAGCGGCGAGTTCTGTCTCAAATGCTCAAGAGACACCTGCATCCGTATCACGACCTGCTGGAGCAGGAAGCTCTATTGAAAGCCGAAGAAGCAAGATCCACACGACCTACATCGCGGAAGTACAAACACCTGAAGGCGCCGAAAACGTGGAGTGACTTGGGAGAGGCACTGCTGGGTTTGCTCCAAGACGAGCAGCAGGGCCTGGGCTTGCAGACCGCTAGCATCGCCATAGTCTTCGACATTGATCTCGAACCAGCATCTCGTGGAGCAGTTGAAGCAGCATCTTCTTCCGCAGTCCAGCATGCACAGACTGCCCACGGTATACAGCCAGCCCAGTCGATGTCCGTAGATGAGCAGTTCCCTGGACTTGACCGAGGACGACCTACTGTACAGCCACAGATTGCATCTGCAGACCCGAGCATGCAGATACCGTCAGCATCGCCAAGCCTACGAGAGCACAATATGATAGGTTCGCCGACGATGACGCTTCCTTCGCGAAAGCGGTCCAGCGATGCTGCCGGCCTGGACGATGCTGCCGACGAAGGACGGATCAAGAGCCGCCGTACACGAGCGCGTGAGTTGAACGTGGATAGCCTTGACGGACGACAAGCTATCATAGATGCCAATACTCGCTGGGAGTACGAACAACAATTGAATGAATTCCAAGCCGCAGATGATTGGATGTTTGAAACCGTGGGAAACTTCTTCGAGCGAGCTGGCGTTGTTGGCTTCGATGCAGCCAGACATGTACGCCAAGAGATGACACCTTCGAACGACATCACGCCCTCATCCGAACCTGTGCAAGCAATGCAGAGTCTGAGACTTGCTCGATCTGAGTTGCAACATTTCCTGGACCATTATAGTGATCAGCAGGCTAATTTGCTTCTCCATGGTGACGAGAATGTCGACATCACCCAAGGCTCTGCCGTTTCCGGATCTGCCGCATATACTGGGACCAGTTCTACGAAAGCTGTTCATAAGCTGCCCACAATGCTAAGTGACGGGCTACCCGAGCTTCTTATGAAGATCAACGACGGCTCCTATATCGCGAAAGAGATTATATGGCTGTTTATGAACGCGTTGTTCAGGCCAGGCAAAATTGTATCCGAGGGCAGCAGTTACACCCATTTCTTATGGCCGGAAAATCTCAAGATGGTCATTGTACGCACCATGGTGAACTTTGACGACAGTATTTATTACGAAGCTCGTTCTCAGCTGCATCGCAACGACCAGGACGGCGTTGCAGAAACAGTGCAG
Organism: Exutisphaerella laricina CBS 326.52; assembly: GCA_000504385.2. NCBI lineage: Eukaryota > Fungi > Ascomycota > Dothideomycetes > Mycosphaerellales > Mycosphaerellaceae > Exutisphaerella > Exutisphaerella laricina. The sequence goes on along the minus strand of AWYE02000275.1, from coordinate 4,088 downwards.
GGTATCTTTGAGCTTCATCTGGACATTTATAGTCTTATCAGACAGCCCAACAGCGGGGTCGAATCCGACATTGTCATCGCCCAAAGTGATCGACTACAGCGCTGGTCTGACCTAGCTCGTGGTTTCATGCAGCAACGAGCGATTGCAAGAGACACAACGAGCTTGCAAGACCCGATAAACCTGCGGTTCTTGTGGGCAACCACTTTCAGCATGGGTACCTCGCAAGAGATCACACAAGATCACGTCATAGAATGCATGAAAGACCTTCGTATCTTGGTAGAGGCAGCCAGTGAAACGACAATTGTGCTGCAAAACAATGCGATCATGCCAGAGTTGTCCACCGCAGCTCTCGATCGCCATATATCGCAGCTGACCACGAAGGACTTCTTTCTGAAAGTCACAGATCAAGATCTTGGAGATCCTGCCTCCGTTATCGAGGGCCTGGAGCCGCTGCTGGAAAGAGTCGAAAGCCAGAAGAAAAACGAGTCGGAGGGCACTGACGGAGTTGTCGTTGATACTCCTGTTGCTGGCGTGTCGCCTGACTTGGTGCGCTTCCTTAAGAGCAGCAATGTTTCGGTGCGTTTACTGCTTTGGCAGCGGCTACGAGATGCTTATACTGGCATTGAGTACAAACCCATGGTCATCTACTGCTATATCCGGATGATACGAATTGTCCTCGATGAGCTGAAGTCCGAGCACATTAAAGCTATCTCACAAATTGAACGCCAAAGCACTGTGCTTAAGTGTTTACGCTTCATCCAAGACGTGGTCACACGACTGTACAATGCCGTGCAAAGCTCCGTGAATGCACTTGAAGCACTCGACGCAGAAAGACTGAACCTTGGTGTCACTGTACTTGGCGAAGTCCTTCAGCTACTCCAGGTGTTCAACATAGCGGAGGACTCGTTACGCGTGGGTCAGACGCAGCCTCCGTGTCAGACTAATGGCCTGCCTGTGCCATCGTTCACTGCGCTCACAAAAATTGTACACGAAACGCAGGTTCGAATTTGGATCGTTCTGTACTCCCTGTTCAAGGAAGCAATGTTGCAGAACCCCGAACAGTTTCCTACACCCATTGAGGACCAGTTCGATTTTCTCCGGACAGCTCACCGTAATCTGGGTATCAGGGGTATTTGTGGCGATCTTAACCGTGCTTTTGTGCGGTTACTCAAGGATGAGTTCTTCCACATGCAGCACGTGGATGGTTACGACAGCGAGCAAGCACAGGTCCTTCATGATCTCTATCGGCTGAACTGTTTCCTCAATCCTTCATATGAGTTAATTGAGCACAACTGTACAGCCGACGTGCTCCTCGATCGCACCGTGGCGTTGCAGGCCGTCGACTTACTGCTTGCGCAAGCCTCGAAGCTTCCGATGAAAGATCTCGTGAAGCATCCGTTGAAAGACACGATCGAAAAAGTGCATGGCTACCTGGCCAGAAAAAAGCCCACTGAAGCCATCTTACGCAATAGAGAAATTTATCGCGCGTTCCTGAGATCACCAATCAACCCTCTCGATCTTTTCCGCTGCTTACAGGGCGAGGGCAATCAGCTTCCTGTCACACCAATACCAAAGGACGATGCTCTGCTTGCCTCGAAAGGCTGGCATTTCCTCATGGGCTACATGGCGCTTACTAAATATCGCTCGCAGAAGCGCACGGGACCAACGCCGACTGAAGATGTCGATATTGCTATCGCATTCTTCAACCAAGACCTGGAGTATACTGGCGAACACTGGGAAACATGGTTCAGACTTGCGCAGGCATATGACACGAAGATCGAAGAAAGCATTGTGTGGTCTGCGGAAAAACTGAACAACAGCATGCCAGAATTGATTACGATGCAAAAGAACGCCGTGCACTGCTATTGTATGGCAACTGCGCAGGCCTACCGATCGGCCGATCTTGGCTTCGAGACCTCAAGCAAGATGACGGAGCTGTATCATGACTTTGCAAATCGCCTTTACAGCTCCGCCCGCGCGCCTTTCGAGATGAATGCTTTTGTGGTCGAGGATACTGAAAAGTTTGTCAGTGTGCCATGCGAGGGCGTGCAGCGTAAGCCCCCCTTCAGGCAACTGCGAGTCTACACTGCTGTGCAGCTGGCAAATGTGCTCTTTAAGCGGGCACTACCTGGCAAGCCGGACGACTGGATGATACACCACATGATCGGGAAGTGCTTGTGGAAGATGCACGCTGCACCTGCTCATGTGCGACCCCATGGTGGCCCTCCACGTGCAGCGCAAGTGCTGCAAGCTTTCATCAAGTCCTTGGAACTTCTGCCTGACAAGGACAGAAGGGAGGTCAAAGATGGCAAGAAAGAGCCTGTACTCGAGCCGCACTATAAGTTGGTCAACGTCGTGCACAAGCTGCTCACGATGACCACTTCCATCAGTTTGGAACAAGCCAAAGAGGCGCTTCATCATTCCTTGTATGCTCGGAAGGACGAAGACACGTTCCCATCAAATATGACTGAATGGACACCTTACGTGCTGGGCGTACTCAAGACTCTACGTGCCGCAGACAAGTCAAACTGGTACCACCGGATGATCTACCGCTCAGCCCGTATCACCTATGACAACGAGATCGCGAAAGGCAATAAAGACGCAGCAGCTCTGAGCGCAAAGCGAGAGCTTACAGCACAGATGTTCACCAAAACCATGGTGCTGCAAGTCTGGCGACCGGAGAGTGAGCGACCGGGTCGTCATTTCGTCTACACATCGCAATATACACGTTTCCTCATGGAGATCTTGAAGCAGCTCAACGATCGTGCTGGACTGGAGCAGCTGGCAAGGAGAGTGCGTAGAAGACCACATGACTTGTTCGCTCATAGTCAAGTGTGGCAGGACATCTGTAATGCTTACCTACAGCTGCTGCGTAATCATGCTTCCTTGTCCGAGGGACTAGAGACATCCACTTTCAGCAATATTGTTCACGAGGAATTTCTTGCGCGAAAAGAGCCATTAGAGAAGTGGATGACGACAACAGAGTCTGGCGTATCTCCGGCGTTGGACGTCCTTAGAGAAGTGCAGGAACTCAAGAAGATCAATCAGTCGCTGATGAAGCCAGGTGCTATCGATGATCTTATTGGCGACTCCTACGCAGAGCTCTTTAACGGCATCGGGAGGAAGCTGTATGACGACGAGTGCCGCGTCAAGCAGGAACAGGAAGCCAGGAAAGACGCCGAGAAGCCGGCCGTGCTCAGCACACCTCGCAATCCCATGATGAGCTTGACACATCTCATGAATATGGATGGCAGTAGCGACGGCGTACAAGATGCTCCTGCGCCACATTTGCCTACTGGGCTGACGCTTACCACTGCCGTGCCTCCGCCCGACGCCGCGCCGATTCGCAAGAAGGTTGGCGTTGGCCGTAGAGAGATCCGGACGACGGCAGAAGCGTGTTTCCAAAAAGCTGTAAAGACAACACAGTCCGACCTGGACAAAATGATTGCAAATGCACCACGGATACAGGTCCTTATCGAGCGCGAGCGTGTTTCTCCTAGTGAGACTTCGGCACAAACCAGCGCCCTAGACAGCGTGAACGATGATGCGGATAATGAGAGCGAGCTTAGCGATATTGAAGATAACGGCGAGGAGGTGCTAGCGTGTTACGACCACGTCCTATCGCCTTCGTAGCGAAGTAGATTAAACGAAGCCTATATAGCCAGGGTCTAACAAAGTACGCGTAATTACGTAATTACGCGCTATACCTAATACTTACGGTTACTACTCTAACTCTAGTTCTTATAATTATATCTAGCTTTTAGTAACTCTTAACTATTAGTAACGAGCTCTATACTAGGAGCTAGATTAAATAGGTAGTCTAGAAGTTTATAGAGGTAATATAGAGGGATAAATTCTTATATTACTAGACTATCCCTATATAACCCTATATATAAGGGTAAGTAGCGAATCCCTAAATATATAAAAGGAAAATCTAGTACTAGACTATTAAGCCTAGCTAGTATAAAAACCTTTCTCGGCTCTACCTTATATTTAGGCTTATAAATCCTAACTCTTGTCTTAGGTATACCTTTAAACTAAAAACAGGATCTACTTATAAGATACGAAGGAGAAACCGGGTTCCTCCG